>JBAMCP010000238.1:0-72434 GCA_037075105.1 Lissocephala sabroskyi
TGCCCGATTTGGATGAAACTTGGCACACTTATAGATCTTGAGGTGCTGATTACGAAAACAATAGCCAAAGTTGGCGCAAATTGCATTTTCCAGGTGAAAAATCACTTTGATATAAAATCGAAAAAAGCAACCAATTTTGACCAAAGAAAGCGCTGCCACCATGTTCTGATAATTCAAGTGTGGCAGCACTTGTACTTTTCACCAGGGCGGTAATTTAAAAATTTTTAAGCATCATATACTTAAATACTTAATTTTGAGTGAACTGTCCAGCTGTCCCACTTAATCTGCTCGTTCGTCTGCCTGTTTCAACAATCTGTATACTGGCGCGTTTGTCCATCTGTCCGTTCGCCTAACCATCCACCTGTAGGTGTCTCCCTGCTAGCGCATCTTGTTTGCCCGTCCACCAGCTGCGCCGTTCTCTTCATCTCACAAGTCTTTCAGATCGAGAGAAAAGCTCTCTCAGCACAGCTCTCTCTCTTTTCAGAAAGCTTTACTGTGGGACCCCAGAAACGTATATAAGTCCGACCGCACAGAGGCTCCGGCAGTGGTCTATCTATCGAAAAGTGCAAGTCATCGTGTTATTAAAAATTTTAAAAAACAACAACTAAACCATCAACAAGATTGGAATTAGGCAATGCCATCTAGCCATGTCCGTCCATCAGGCCGTATGAAATAAAGATTTTCAGGGACTTAAATGGCTGGAGCCCTAAATACTAAAAGTACCCACGAAAGATTTAAATAACTTCATTGTACGAAGGTACAGGGTATGTAACAGTCGGGCAAGCTCAACTTTTACTTTATTTCTTTTTTATTAATGTTTATAACATATGTATATGAATAATTGTACATGAATATAATAATTTTAAACATTTTAAAATACAGAATTGACGATGTGGTTAGGAGGTTTTATCAATAACCTGGACATAGTTAGCAGGAAATAAGCCATAGCGGTTTTTGCACAATCCACGCCACCAGCCCTCATCTATACATTCAATATGAGTTACCATATCATCAGGATCAAAGGATATTTCGTCTTCATCAGCGGCTTGATAGTCATATAAAGCGACTGCGTGCACTCCGGTGTCTTCCAAATAATCGCACAGATTATCCGATTTTGCACACACTATTTCCGCAGGAATTATTGCATTGGATGTATCGTCCTCATTCAAAGGAGGCGTAGGCGAAATAAGAACATTAATTGGACCTGGTGGTGAGTTGTCCTTTACTTCATCTTGATTTTGATAAATGGGTTCAGACTTATCATCTTGATTTTGATAAATGGGTTCAGACTCAGTTTTAGAAGAAAGTGCTTCAGTCAACGTTATTGGATCTTGATGGTCCGGGGAATGTGCAGAACAGCTGCCATCGCTAGATGGCACGACATCGGGTGGAATACTGGTTACGTTGGGGTTAGAGACAATGATAGGTTCATTTTGGAGCACTTGGGCTAAAGAATTTCTTTCCTCCAATTCCTGTGTAGATGTTGGGGGTTGAGGGTCTTTTTTTATTTTTGTATCTTCTTTGATGTCCTTTCGGAATGTTTGACAGGCGGTTGTATCATTTGTGGATGATACCATTTGGTTAAAAGCAGATATTGCACTTCCTATTCCTCCAGCGCGACCTGTATTAATGCCGGTGTGGGTCTTATTCAGTGAAGGGCTAGATATTATATCGGGGGAAGAAGTTTTCTGTGTACTTTCCAAAACAGCATGTTTTGTATCTTCTTCACGTTCAAGCCTATCTTTGGCCTCACGTATCAACTTTTGTTCCGCTGCTCGTTTTCGAGACTCTTCTTCACTAGTTTTAGCTAAGTTTTCAAATTTCGTTCGTAAGTTTGATGGTTTTGCTCCTTCAATATTGGGTTTCTCCTTGACGTAGTTTGTACCAACAGGTAATTTATCCGAATCGTTAAAGCCAGATGCAGATTTGTCCATGCGGTCTTTTTGCAGTCCGAATTTTCCTCCAAAACCAATTTTATGATCTAATTGACTTTCGTGCTTTTCAGATACCTCAAGATGGTCCCAGCCCACTGCCGATTTGTCTTTTCGATCTGATTGTATGCCAAATTTTCCACCAAACCCAGCGCTGTAGTCTTTCTGTGAAGCATGTTTTTGTACTTTTTCAATGTGATCCCAACCCACCGCAGATTTGTCCACCCTATCGGATTGGACTCCAAATTTTCCTCCAAATCCTGCAGCATAGTCTTTTTGGGATGCATGTTTTTCAACTTTTTCGATATGGTCCCAGCCAGCGGCAGATTTATCAACACGATCATTTTGCACTCCAAATTTTCCTCCATATCCGTAGCTAGCATTTTGATCCTTTAACAATTGTTTTTTCTTTTCAAAATCAGCTTTTTCAGTTTCCTCCCGAAGTTTAGTCATGCTAAAGTTATAAAATAATTTCAGAAATAAACCATGTACATAGCGCAATAAAAATATGACTCACTCAATTGCGCCGGCAGTACGTCCACTGCCAGCTATAGTTTTGGAGCCCCATCTCTGTTCCTGTTCGCTAACGTCGTTAATGAAATCGGCATCTGTTTCCCAATTATCATCCTCCTCCAGCGGCTCAGAACCTGATTGTTGGATTGGAAGACCAGCAGTTGCTTTCCACATTTTAAAGTAAGTTTATTCTTTTCGAATAATTTTGCGTTTACGAATATGGGAGGGGCTGCACTAGTTCCGTAGTTCCGCGAGTAGCTTGGATCTAGTAGCATTTTTAAGTTATTCGATTATTTTGTGTTTTTTAACATGGGTGGGGCTACACTAGTTCCGCGAGTATTTTGAATCTAGTAGCATTTTAAAGCTATTCGATTAATTTACATTATTTACAATGGACTGCTATTTAGTTGCTATTATATTCAATTAATTTAATCATACAAACTAGTTGTTCATATAATGCTTTAAAAATTAGTCAAATTGTCATATGGAAAAATGAATACATTAATGAATAATTTTATTCACCCGATTAAGCAATCAAGTTGTCTCGGTTGGCTGCAGTAGTTCCGAGAGAAACAATGATCTAGAGGCAATTACATTGTGTTTATTTTGTATGTTATTATTTTGATTATGCAATCTAGATATTTGTTAAGAATTCACCAAAAATTATTTAAAAAACATGAATATTATTAACCATTTGGAATTGGAACATTATTCTTAGCTTCGATAGTAATCGATTTTAAAGATTTAATTCAGGTTAGACCAGCGCGCAAAAATCGATTGTCTTGGTAAGTAATCGCGTCGCGAAAGAAATTAAACTAATTTTCATTCATTCACACCTTCTACCAAATCCAATTCTAATGAACTAAGAATTTTTTTTATTTTATTTGTATAAAATAGTCTCATTCAAACTAAACTGTGAACGCGTAATGTGTGTACAAGAGTTTACTGAGTCTATTTAATATTGAATAAACTAGATCCAAAGATCGTGGGTTCCGTTCCGCTTTAAGCTTAGTTCACTTCGGTCCGTAATTGCAACAAGTGCTAATTTTGTGCATGTAATAAATTTATTGTTTCCATTTAAAATTTAAATGGCTTCCCATAGTGTATATGTTTTGTCAATACATACTGGTTAGAAATCTTTTTGTGCGCCGGCGTAACGGAGGATAGGTCATAAATATACATATGTATACCTATATATTTATATATATGTAATAAGTACATATGCTGCTTAACGTGAAAACATAGCATTGTGAAAACAAAAGTGTGTGATAATATTGAAACGCATTTTTACTAAAAAGGTTTGTTGGCGTTGTGTCGTAAAGAAATAATATGCAAAAACATGTAAAATGTATATGTAGTTGTGCTGGCGCACTTTGTTGGTGATGCATACCAACATACATACATAGTAGATACATTGGCTTCTCCTTTTTGTAAATTTTTCAAAGTGAATATCTCCCACCTTTATGCATAGATATAACCCACTATATAAGCTAGATATTTACATATAAATATATATATACAAGCCAGATACATTTATATATATTTATATGGCTTATGCCTTCACTTTTGTAATGTTCACTTGCGCACTCATATAACTACATGCGCAACTGTTGACAAGCAGTTATACATACCTGTTTTTTTTTTGATTTTTCAGAGCGTAAGGGAGCTGGAAACCTGCGACAACATAGTTTGAGAGTCTTACAATGACTGGAAGATTGGAATTTGGAAGGAAAAAAAGCGTGCTTTGATAGTATTGTTGCTTGTTGCTTTATGGCATTCCACACAATTTTGAAGGTATGTTTTAGCTGTAAATTGATAAGAGTGGATGGGTTATTTGGTACTATGGCTAACCGGTTAGCGTAACCCTCCTGTATTTAAGAAGCTTAAATCTGACCATCTAGCGATCTGTTATTCTTTTGATTTCTCTGTTAATTGATTTTACCTCTTGTTGGTTTTATTTTTTGAGAAAAGGAATTTGCACTTGCAAAAATAAAACCATTACACTTGTTTATGAGCTTCATTAATAATATTTAGTCAAAAAAAAATGCAAAAAAGGGTTTAATATAACATACTTCAATTTTTTTTGTACATTTTTTTACAGAAGTCAAAGTGCACTTAAAAAGCCATTTTTGAATTTAAAATTATTTCCATTCTCACTATTTATTCGGGGTAACTGCAGTATGTCTCATGATAAAAAAACGCTAGACCGCGAGGCAGTTCGTTCAGTTATTCAACAATGGAATACCAATCGATTGGATTTATTTGCTTTATCCGAGCCGGACGAGGTAAAATGCATAACAATAATGGAGTATTTTATATCTAATAATGTTGTTTGTTGCAGAACCTTCTTTTTCATGGTGTTATGCGCTTTTATTTTCAAGATGCTGGGCAAAAAGTGGCCACAAAATGCATTCGTGTAGCTTCGGACGCCACAGTTACTGATGTTATAGGTAGAAAAAATTGCATTGTAAAATAATATTTTAAATGAGAGTTCATTACAGATACTCTTATAGAAAAGTTCCGTCCTGATATGCGCATGCTGTCAGTACCGAATTATGCACTCTATGAAGTGCATGCCAATGGGGAGGAACGCCGACTTAACGCAGATGAAAAACCACTGCTCGTTCAATTAAACTGGCATATTGATGATAGAGAAGGACGGTTTTTACTTAAGAATATTGATCAAAAGACAACGGTAAGATCAAATTTCTAGGGGAAAATTTTGTATTAACTTGTATACTTTTCTCGACAGCCAATAGAACAAGAAGATTTGAATTTTAAGCGTAAACTTTCAAAAAGAGAGAAAAAAGAGCAAAAACGAAAGGAAAAGCTAGCAAAACTTAGTTCTGATGGAAATGTAGGATTTCAAAGTCCTCCAGGTAATATCAGTGCCAATGTTTTGGAGAAAATCAGCAAAACTTCCGCCGAAGGTCACCTTAACGACTCTTATGTTGATGGTAATCTGGGAGATGCAGTGGCTGGAAAGCTGTACAGCGAACTGCCTGAAACCTCATTTACCCGATCAATATCCAACCCAGAGGCAGTAATGAGACGACGTCGCCAACAAAAATTGGAAAAGAAATTGCAGCAATTTCGATCCCGCGATGGTGGACCAGATACTGGGGGCACATTAAAAATTTATGGTGAAAGCTTGTGCCAGGATGTACCATACAAGACTCTTTTGCTAAGCATAAGAGATTGCGCTCAAGCTGTTGTTAGAGAGATGTTAACTAAGTATGGACTAGAAAAAGTCGACCCTTCGCACTATTGTCTTGTTCAGGTATGTATTGCACACAAAACTAAACAAAAAAAATCTTACGAAAACTGAACAGGTGAATAGCGATGGAGCAGAATACATTCTAGATGATGACGAGTGCCCTCTTTCGATACTTATGAACCACCCAACATCACGGGGTACGTTTTTAATTGATAAAGAATATAACATTTATTATTATAAAACCAATTCCATAATACATACATATTAATATGATTTTCTTATGCATATATATATAATTTATGATTTATATTCAACTAAAAATTCCTAAGCTCACTTAATAATTTCCACTCGGCAAACAAAATTAAGCAATCGATAATTTCCCATTAGCCTGTCCCAATTCTAAAGGGAAACATTCGATACTTTCCATCAATTTGGCGATTGCTTTCCTTTATGATAAAGTCTAGGATAGTCGCGTTACGATGTTGCTCGGGTAAGCTCTGTCCCCGGCGCTCGTTCGCCGAAATGTTGAACTAAGCAAAAAAAGTGCAACAGCGGTATTCGTGAGTTAACATCTCTTATTGAGTTTTCCATAAAATATTTGATGCAAACAAAAAATGTATATTTATGCATTGAAGCACCTACATCATTTCGTCAATTGTAGCGCTCTTTCCAACAAGTTCGATTAACAATTTAAAGTCTTCAAATATACTTAATTATAATATTGTTATCAATACACAACAATTTAATGACCCGGTCGTAGAAAAATTTTACTTTCCTACGACATCAAACATAAATTTATCGTCAAAATAGTAAAGCATTATCTGCAAAATGATGGACTGGGGCATAAGGCGTAAGTTTTTGTGCTTTTGTTGTTTTTAATTGCAATCTGTTTGAAAAGGGAACTAAATAAGCTTATAATTTTTATTTGAATAACATGCGTTGTTAACAATTAAAATTAAATGTCTTTAGCGTAAGTACCCATTATATCCATTCGATTTCAGACAACAGCAAATATACATAGTTCTTATTTTCTGTACATTTATTAAGCTATATATACGCATTTGGACTAACTTCACTAAAGCGCATAATAAGATATAAATTATTGATTAGTCGCATTTACCCGAATAGTAATAGATTATAATATGTGCGTTAGTTAATTTAAAACTTACTTAAATAAGAAACTTATTTTTTTTATTTTAATTCATATAAACAACAACTATTTATTATGTACGTATTTCATGATTTTTTATTTCATATTATTTTATCTCTTAGAAAGTAGTCACATATAATATTTTCTTTACAGGTTCAATAATGTTTCATGTACGCCGCCGTCCGGCCGATTTACAACCAAGGCGTCGCAAAAAAAAACCTTTGAGTGCGTCCAATGGTGTCACCAACAACAGCAATGATCGCGAAGGACCAGTTCTTGTTGAAATCACCCACAGTGGAGAAGGGGGACGGCGCATTAAACTCGGAAGCGATCCAGTTGAAGTTGGGTCGGCCAACACCAATTGTCTGCAGCTCTTTGGACCTTCCATACAACCACGGCACTGCCTTATTTCCTTGTTGGAAGGTGTGTGCACTGTGACTCCTTTACACACCGATGCCCTTACATTTGTGAATGGCCACCATATATCTCAACCCACCATTTTACATGTAAGTAATCGAACCTGAAACAGTTTTTGTATGTTTTTCAAATTAGTAGAAGGAAACAAGAAAGTAACAATAGCAGATGGAAACAAAATATTTACCTGTGTATAAGGAGTATAAATGCCAAAATAGTTTGCTGTAAGTCTTAGTCTCTGAGCTCCCTTATCTTCATTGAGGGCCTATTGAAAGTAATACTAGCCTTAAATAAAATTAAAGAGCGCCTGGCATTAAGCTTTTATAAGCTTTAAGCATAACCATGGGGCGTTTTCGAGCCACTTTAAACAAAATCCACCCCTTAAATATGATCACATTTATTGCAGTTCAAACGCACAAAATGTACGATTTTTTTTTTTTTCTCTTAATAGCCATTAAACAAAATAATAATGTTAAATATTATAAATTTTTCTTTTTCCCACTTTAGAACGGTTCTGTTGTCATGTTTGGGCGAGTAGCGTCGTATCGTTTTCTTGATTCCCCAACTGATGGTCGATATAATTTGGCATTGTCGCAATCACAATTGGACTCCGCTTGCTTGTATGAAAGGTAATTTAATTATTAGCCCAAAACACATTTCCCACTGTATTGTATAGTAAAGTCAGCACTACAATATTTAACGCATAGTTTTACCAATTTTCCGTTGCGTACTTGCTATTTCATTTAAAGATATTGTTTCTTTTTTATTTGCTATATTTCTTATATGTTGGTGTTTCATTTATGTATACAATTGAATCGTCAATGCGACCTCAAAACAATTTACACCATCATCTACGCACACATGCATTTGTTTTTCAATCTATCATCATTGACAACAGTCGATCACCAATCTCCCCCGGATCGTGGAACGACGACGAGGCGACAAATATCTCCGTAAGACTCTCGCCATCTGAATATAATATTTCCATTAAACACCTCTTTTACCCTTTTTACAGACTCAAAAAAATGATAACGATCCAACTAAAAAATTTAGTTGCACTGGTGCTTTTTACAAAGCACCTGCCGAAAACATGTTACAACATTCACTTCGCGACTTAACTGATAAAAAACATGACAATGTTGCAAGCATAAGTGGAGGTCGAGACAAAGTATTATTAGTTCCAGGCAATGATATCAATATTTACGATAACCAAAATATTGAAAGCAATATGGAAAATGAAACCAAATCAATTTCAAGTGTAAAGTCCAGCCGTTCAAATAGTCAGGACAGGTTAGTTAAATAATAAAAAACTAAACAGAACTTTTACTATTTCAACAGCAAACAATTTCTCCAAGAAAATGAAGGTTAAAAGCTGCACAGGGATATAATCATATGTATCATACGCATAATTGCACACACTCATAAAATAAGCACCCCAAACACCGCATACTTTAAAGTCTTAGTTTAATTATGCTTGTCTATGTCTGAAATTGTTTTTAAATGTGCAATGTTTTGCGTGTTATGCACGCAAATATATTAAGATATTATTATTACTAATATTTATATGTTGCTATGGAGAAATATTTTTTTTTTTTTAACAGATCATCAAAAATTCCTGGCGGTAGCATTATGTCGGTTGGAGCTGGAACATCTGGGGAATCTCAAGGCCAAGAACCGATTTTACCAGCGGTTTTAGAGTTTCCTGAAGTGCAGCAAGAGCTTTTTCTTCGACATATTATAAGTGAGCTAGACGTAAATGCACCGCATTTTAAGCTTTCTCCGGTATATTCTTTGTATTTGTGTGCCAGGTTTGTTCGTTTTTTCTAATATTTTTAATATTTCTAATCGGTACATTTTAATTCAGATACCGAGCCAGCACTCATTACCGTCCTGACCTTCAGCCAACGGAAAGAGCTCATAAACTCACTATATTTTTGCACCATGTGGCTAATTTAATCTATAACGTAATTCAGGGGCAATTTTCGGATTCCCGAATTCTTTCGTTTTGGATGGCTAACAGCTCTGAATTTCTTCACTTTCTAAAATCCGATCGTCATATTAGTGCATTCAGTGTTCAAGCACAGGAACTGTTAGCAGACAGTGTGCAGTCAGCATTTCGAAATCTGGTTAACTGTTTTCGGCTAGAGCTTTCTCAAACATTAAATCAGTTTTTATCAGAAACTATTGACCACGACTCTGCAGCCGGATTGGTTCTTACAGTTTTGGGATCCGCAATGGCCTTGTTGCGAAGATGCCGAGTTAATGCAGCGCTAACCATTCAGCTCTTTTCTCAACTTTTTCATTATATTAACGTTATATGCTTTAACACGGTAAGATAATACTAAAAAAACACTTGTTATAAAAATTAACTAATTGTACTGTAATTTCAGATCGTGACTAACTCGCATATGTGTACATCAGAGTGGGGAAAAGTTATGTCGGAACGCCTTCAGCTTCTGGAGCTTTGGGCAGAACGACAAGGACTGGAACTGGCAGCGGACTGTCACCTAGCTAAAATTAATCAATGCGCCCAGTTTTTACAGGCTTCAAAACTTTCAGTCGAGGAAATACAACAATTGGCATGCTCGTGCTTTCGACTAAATTCTCTTCAAATGACTGCTTTATTGCAACAAGAAAAGATATCACGAAATCTTATAGACTCAGCCATACGAATGGCAGAGTCTGTAGCTGATGAGTTAACACGTGCTGATGGCCGAGAAATTCGTCTTGAAGAATCACCAGAGCTTCATTTGGCTTTATTGTTGCCCGATGATGGTTTTAGCTCTGATGTTGTGCGAGGCATCCCTACTGGATTGGTAGACTTCCTTAACCCACTTCAACAACAAGGAATGTGTCGTTTGGCTGCTCAGCCAACTTCGATCGGCTTATGGACGGTGTATATGCACCAGTTTAATGTGAGTGCCATTTTCAAATAATCGTCGCCATTGGTATTTCATTTATATATTCCTATCTTTCAGACAAGATCATCCAGCGCAATGTCAAGCAGACTGCCGCAGCCCGAAGTGCAGCTTATAAAGCTTAAAAAAAATTCCAACGGAATGGGCTTATCTATAGTTGCAGCTAAGGGAGCAGGCCAAGAACGTCTCGGAATATACATTAAAAGTGTTGTATCTGGTGGTGCGGCCGACTCTGATGGTAGGCTACAGGCAGGAGATCAACTGTTACGAGTAGACGGCCAAAGTCTTATAGGTATAACTCAAGAACGGTACGTTTTTAAAAAAATATTAACCTCCTTATGCACTGTTATTACGGAGCTCATTTCTAATGCATAAAGGGCGGCTGATTACCTTGTTCGTACTGGTCCTGTTGTAAATCTGGAAGTGGCCAAGCAAGGAGCTATTTACCACGGGCTTGCTACATTGCTTCAACAGCCTAGTCCAATTGCACAGCGTGGTGAGTAATATTCAAACAATTTATTTGCTTTAAAATTATGATGTTGGCTCCGCTACGCTATCCATACATGTGTAAACCTACCTTTTAATACCTAATCTGCGTCACAAATGTACTATTAAGCTAAATCTAACTATTTATTACACTTACTTTAACATGCTATCAATCGCCGCATTCTTAACTACAATTAAAAAGGCGAACAAAAGAAGAGAGAACTGCAAACAGTTTACGGACCAAGGCTACAAAGTCAGTCGCATCGACGTCACTCATCAGTCCAATTTTTACCGCAGCGTCCTTTTAATTCATTTTCTGACGACAGCTTAAATCGTAGCCGTCGGGAATCGCTTGGACCTTCACAATCCTTTTCTCCGTTCATTCGTCGCCTAAGCGCCTCCTGTTTGCAAGAAGCACGGTGTGCCCAGGGTCACCAATTGCATATTGATCCACGATATCGTGATACACGTCCTATAGCACATTCTGCTAGTAGTCTATACTTATATACTGATTCGAATTTAGTTGGTAACAATTATAAGCTACAACAAAACTTGCCCCTACAAAAGTATTCCTGTAATCTTAAACAACGAACCAATAACGTTAACATACCCAATACTCCACCTCCGTCTATATATATAGAAGAATGTTTGGATCCCCTCCCACCTGATGAGAATAAAATCGTCTGTGATTTTAAAGATCCTCCGACTAATGGTTCGCTATGTGCAAATAGTTCTCAGCCCTTAAATGAAGACGGTATAGCATCAATGACAGATGTAGACAATATACCATATATAGATGATGGTTCACCTTCAGATGATGAAATGCAACATCCATATATACCGCAATTGTCGAATACTACTGAAAATAACTCGGGCTTTAAAATTAAAAAGAATTATTTAGCAAGTAACAGTAAAGCCGAGGGCATTGATTCTGATAAATTAAAATTGAGCTCACCTGCAGGGATTGGCAAAAAATTCCATACTCATGATACTATCAGAAATTTTTGCAGTCAACAAGCAGGAGATATTTCATCTACAGAATCCTTGGAAATTCGTCAAAGTGGAGAACGAATTCCGCTTATCCAAAAAATACGCCGCGAGCTAAATTCCAAAAGAGCTACTAATTGTTCCTTGAGAGGATACAACAGTGAATCCGGATCTGACAGTCAACGTTCCTCCAATGAGTCAATCGATCAACGTGAACTAATTTCACAGCAATCTGCGTCTAAAACATATAGTGTTCAAAAAAGGTCAGCTCAAAACCCCCAAGCCCCTGCATTAACCACTTATAAAATAAAGCTGCCTTTAGAAGATCAGTCCAATACCTCAAACACTATTCTTACTATTAAAATTCCTAATACTCTTATAAACAAACAATCATCTTCACTTGTTGTACATACCAGCAATAAATATTGTGATAGCACCAATCGTCCCAAGCAAACATTTTTATCCATATCCAAGAGCATGAATGCAGGCAGTTCTCCCGACATGCATTCATCAGCTAACAATTTGAGTCGAAACTTTTCTTCAGAACCAGACTTGGAATCTACTTTTCCCCATAATTACGGACACGATAAAGTGCGTGAAATGGCCACATACTTGAATAAGCATCAAACGTTTCCTAATGCTACAAAGAACAAAGGAACATGTCAAACAAAATGCAAATCAATGCCTTTAATTTTTCCAGTAAAAGAAAATCGGGACAAATTAACTCGTTGTGAAGAACTAGATATACTAAAACAATTAAAAGAGTGGAGCTTATTTGGCATTTGTGGCAGGGACTTTGATATACAGCTTAAATGTGAGAACATGTCAGAGATATCGCGGAATGGAACTTCCAATTGTAGTCACTGTGAACATTTCAACAACAATGGACATAAAGACGAAAATTTTGCGAGCTGTTCAGATATTTGCCACCGCAAACCTCTTTGTTTAAATCACAATAGTTGTGCGTTGCATCATTTAATACGCAACGAAGAACCACGAAATTTAAGCAAAACTATCGAACACGACATTTTTATTGGTAAAATCAAAAATGAAAGTTTTAATTTCTTTAAAATTAGAAATCTCTCTGACTCTAGTTCACTCGAAGAATCCTCATCAAGTCCTCTTTTGAGTAATAAACATTGTAACCTTAATTCCTATGCTAATAAAGAAGATCTAATTGACACCATCATGTTCCAGTACCGAATGTAACCACAACGATTATAATAAGGAAAAGATAACAGATTATTAGTTCTGCACTGAGGTTTATTTCGTTTGCCTATATAAGTTTTATTCTGAATGGCTTTTGAACTTTGTATAATTTTATAGTTAATTTAAACACTGTTGATTTATTGATTAATTATTGGTTTTCCCTATTAATTCATGCATATATAATTACAATTACAATTTTTACTCCAAGATTCGTATTAGTTTAGAGGCGTGTCTATCTGACAAATGATTTTTCACAATTGAACTTTAAAATTCTGTTTTCCTTACTGCACATGTATATAACACGACATGCAACAAACAAAAATATTCATACTATTAATACAATAATAATTCAAACCACAGGTAACCGTCAAATGTCGGAGCGTGATCTAACGCGTTTAAACGGCGATGGTAATTCCCAAAGTAACCTTGCCATAAGTTTACCTTACCCCTATAGCCAGAATCTTACTCCACAATTGAAGTTAAACCCCAACCAGGCCAACACCACGCCTTCCCCTGCGCAATTACCGAGTAGCAAATCGGTGCCAGTCCTAAATCATCAGATGGGATCTGGCCCCAAAAGTAAGTGACTATAAGTCTTTTGACGTGCATTATTTTTTATTATAACGCCAAAAATTATTTATACTTGCAGCGCTGGTCAATCCAAAATCACGAAGCACCCACAGTTTACATAATAATGCAACGAGTACAGGAACCAACAGTAATATAGCTTCGGAGCAAAGTTTTTACCAAAATTTAAGTGTGTATAGGACCCAAGGGCAATTTAATGCAACTGATAGGTAAATATTTATAATATAATGCCTGAGTGCATGTGCACTTACTTATTTCTATTCATTTTCTTTTGCAAATACTTTCAGACCACCTATTACACCTAATTCTTCAATGAATTTATACAACGGAAACTCTCCGCAAAATTCATCACTCTTGGCGAACTGCTTAAATGCGTCAATTCCAGCGAGCCGACCAGCGTCGGCATTTTTTCATAGTCAACAAGGTAGTCAGCAGCAGCATCCGTCACCACTTACACTACCAAAGAATTTTACGTCGAACAGTGTAAGCAACACTAATATAAATGCACATCATGTAATATCACGAGCCCAAGCTCAACAAAATTTCCAACGTGACATGCAAATGCCGCAATCTTCGCGCATGCAACAAATAATGGCTCCGTCAATGCCAAATATAAGCAATATGCATTCTCACCAACAACAACAACAGCAGCATCAGCACCAAATAAATGCAAGTCAAAGTATGCAAAATGTTAATATTGTTGGTGACTTTGTCCAACAAAATGGTAACTTGCATCTAGATTATCAACAATATTCCCCAATTGATATATCTTCTGCATTGCGTCCTTCAATGCATGGCACAAGCTATGCGAGTGAACCACAACAACAATCTTCACCCGGATTGCAATATTCATCAACACAACCAAACTGCATAGCATTGCCTCCAAAACCGGCTGGAAGTTTGCAGTCACCCAGTAAACAAACAATGGTACCTTCAACAAAAACACTGAAACCGCAACAGCAACCGCAATGGCAGCAACCTTTTTTGAATCAAACACATCATCAGGGCAGCTTCATCCACGGTCCACCTGGTGAAGACAAGCCTCCTCTACCACCGACGGCAACTCATCCATTGTACAAGGCTACTCAGCAGCTAATGCCCGGACTAAATTATGTGGCAAGTACTTTGGATCCACCCAGAGGAAGCTATTTACCAATTACACAACAAGGAGCAGATCAAAAAAGTTTTCATGGCAATAATCCTTGGGAACGAGAAGAGCGTGAAAAGGACTTGGAAATGCGTCGAGAGCATATAAGACAGTGGCGCGAACAACAAATAAATGACCTTTCCAATGTCGATTCACGTTCATCTCAACAGGAAGAACAATTAAAAACTTTAATACTTGAACGCGATTTTGAGCGGCGAGCGCAAGAACTGGAGCAACAGGAGGATGAAAGTGAAATGTTCTATGACAAAGAAAATGTGCAGGAAGTAATAAGATTTGCTGCTCATACAAACACAATGCAGACTCCTATCACAACGTTTAGGCAAACCGAGATTAAAATGACTCCCGGAATGGAAAATGCGAACATTAGTGGAAATCCCATTTTAAACGATATTGTAAGCCCTACAGACGAAACACAAACGGTGCCATCTGCACCAGTTGTTCTTGTGACAAACACAAATTTAACAAGCCAGCCTAAAAGCATACTCAAAAATAATAGGCACACAGATAGTGGTTCTGGAGGATGTGCACCATCGTCGCCTTCAAAGTCCCACAAAACGGCTAGTTTTGCAGATGACTTAACCAAAGGCTTTACAGAACTTTCTATTGAAGGCGCCTCTTCTAATATGATTTCGCAAATCAACAACAACAATTCAACCCTGGAGACAGTCCCACCACCGCCGCCACCAGAGCGTAATAGTTCGTATCTTATAATGTCACAGCAAAAAGCGTTTGGTAACGCCATTGGAAACCCAATGAGCACATCTGTTTCTTCCTTGAATCCTTCGGTCTCCTATCATAGTTCAAATGTTGACGCAAAAAACACACTTGTCAATAGCAATAACAACAACAATATAGGTGGAAACTTAAATCACAATATTATTCCAACCGCAGCTATGGGAACAGCAGATATTAATGCTGCTTACATACCGACAAGTGGAAGTGCTCAGTCATTGCTTAAGGATAACAAACGAGTTTCATTTCATGATGAAGAAAATCATTTAATGGAGGCGAATTCACAGGGTCTACTGCAACAAAGTCCCATCGCAAAAGACAGCTTTCCCACAAATCATCAAGTTCAAGAGGATTCCAGGGTAGGGTTATAAGTTCTTAATGACGATATAAAAATTTTTTATTTAAATTTGTACTTGTAGTACTTGTCACAAACTTTCGACACTTCGAAATTGCCGTCCATGCCGGCAACACCTGATGCTGCACTTTGGAATACAACAGTACAGTCAACCCCAGGAGTCATAGGTGCCCAAGAGGTGTATAGGTAAGCAAAATAATTACAGAAACCAATACATAAATATTTATATACAATATGGTTTTTTTTTTAATATCAGAGATCCGCGTCAGCGACGGCTAGCGGAAAAACAGCAGCAACAACAGCAACAAAGAGCGGGGGATGCTGTGCCTGAAAAATTGTCGTTTAAGGAAAAAATGAAAATGTTTGCTTTAGAGTCAGGGGAAGATCATACGCCCAAAGATAAACTAAAAATATCACGGGCTCAGCGAGACATTGATGCTGTACATTAGCATACACTGCTGTTAATTACCTAACGACATTTTAATATATCAAGACACGGGACCATTAAGGGCTTTGCACTTTATATAAACAACTTAACGAATTCACATTTGAAAAAAAACTTCACTTGGGACCAATTTGTTTCTTGATGCTGAAACTTTACACCCTTTTACAAAACAATTTTATTGGGAAATGCCCTTTAATTAAAAGCATTAAGCCTATCGAATTTGCTAAGCAAGGCAGTATAATTTAAGAAAAAAATAAAACTAATGGTCCAATTATTTAATTATTAACAACAAATATAAAATTTAATATATTTACACGTCTCCTTTAAAAAATATTTTTATGCGTTCGAATATATGTATTAAATAAATGAAAAAAATAAATAATCGTTATAATAATATGTTTCTTATATTCTTATAATTATGCAAAATAAATTTTGTTAATGCGCCCTTCATTTGGTTTAACACTTTCACATAGCATATATTTTAATTTTAAATTTATCTGTATTTTGAATTAATTCCTTTCGTATTTACAAAATTACATAGCATATTAAGGTCCCACAAGAGCAGAACCCTTTCTTTTAACATACTAGTAATAATAGCAATTCGAAATACAAACCATAATTTTTAAATCAATTCATAAAAAGCATGATTATAGATAGGTTTTTAAGTTATTGCAAGTATTTAACGAATTTTCCGGCTATTTAAGGTTAATAATTTTGTATCACTAATTTTGTAGACTTTCTTATTCTAGCGTACGCGCAACTTACCAACAAAATTAAGTTTTTCGTCGTCTTGAACTTCGTCATAAAAAATGTGATCGTTGTATGTTTCATCACGATGATAAATTTGGTGATAACCTCTTACCCGATTTCCCTGCTTATGCTTTAGCTTTTGAGCAGCCAAATCTAAAACCCTTTGCTTATAATGATCAGTGTTCATGTACTTTAGTGGAGTTTCTCTCAATTTAAGCATTTTGTTTGTATTTCTTTGGTACTTTATTTTACGAGGAATCACATGATTATTAACTAAATTTTCGCCATTCGCTTTTAATTTTGTATGAGTCTCATATAATTTACTAGGTGGAATCAAAGAATGTTCAATATTTCGCATTGCACAATTATCCTCCAAATTATGAAGGTATAAAGATTTCCCTACACTTATAGCAATAGCTAAGTATTGTAGCAATCTAAAATTTAATCGGCTCATAGCTAAGCTCTTTGATTAAAAACTGTGGAATAAATTTGTTTAACATGTTTATATAAATGCTCCGTATACTTTATTTAAGCTTGAGTGACTTCAAGTTGCGGTTGCAAAAGTATTTCAAGTAACAAAAAGTGCGAAATATATTATAGCATTATCTAACCTGTGCGCTTTTTTAATCCAATTGTTACTAGTGTAAAAAATAGTTTAAATAAAAGCTTTTAAATATTCACGGAAGCTATTACGCTCATTCAGAGGCAATTGAAAATTAGAAGCGCTGATCCCAAATTTCATTTATGTATACATATGCAAAAATATTGGTAAATAACTAAAAACGATCATTTCCACTTAGCTATATAAAAAAAAAAAAAATCAAAATTCGTCGATTTCGAATACGCAAAATTCGCGAAATCACAAAACAGTATTGGTCCGCCCCGAAAAATTGGAAAACCAGACACGGCACCGTCGGCATATAAACTAATAGTATTCAATCCATTTGCATGCTACACTGAAATAAAGTAAGTTTAAATTGCTAATCTTTTGAATTGAGGACGGATCTTCTGGGGCCGTTCATGCGACACATGTTTGAATAAATCATGTAAGGCATAGAATAAAAGATTAGCCTGCCAAATTTGTTGATTATTTTGTAGTACCGCTTAGTTATAATGCAATATCTTTACAAATATAATGTTTCAGCGTCAATGAATTGGGTGCTATGAATGGAATAGGCGCTGTGAACTGAACTAATAAAAGCTACAATCTTAATCTGGTAATAAAAAATACTATATTTTATTTTGAGCATTCAGCTTTCGATTCTACTTGAAAACCTAGGTCTGGCAAAATGGTGACGGTAATCGAGTAAAACACTTCACTGTAGACATTCGACTGATACGATGCTGATGAATTCTTCTATAGTATTGAGCCAAACGTGCATCAATTTAAAGCCTTACAAGAGCTCAAAAAGTTCAGTGATGTGAAGCATATGCATACATTTTCAAGCTTTATAAATTCAGAAATTAGTTTGAGATCGCGGCGTAATCCGCGTACAGTAAACAACAGTAAGAAAGAAAAGGGAATATTTCAATCGTAAAATATTCTATAAAACTAGCAAGCACTGAGCGGTCGATCATCATTCGCCAGACAACAGCCAGTCAATTTGATTGATTGAACCCAAACTCGAAATTGAAAATCGATCGAAAGTACGCTGTGTATCTGTTTCCACATTTATAAATTGTATAATGAATTAATAAACACACACGCAGTCGGGTCAGACAGACACAAACACACACACACCCACTCGTTCACACACACACAGGCGCACACACACATATATGTATATGAATATATATATATTTATATACATATATAAAATTTTAATTTTTTTTCTTATACATATCAAGCCCGCAACCAGGATTCGTTGAGTGACTTCTTAGTTTTAATTCATCGGTCGTGTGTGCAAGTTTAATTCGAACGCAAGAGAAAAATAACACGCAACAGTTTGCGTGCGGAAATTTAATAAAAACACGTGTTGAAAGCAGATTAAATAATACAAATTTATATATATTCAATTAATTAATTATTTTTTTAATTGAAATTATATTTCCGAAGCGAAATTTAACTACAGCAGAAGCAATATGAAGCTGTTTGCAGTATTCCTCACATGTACGTATGCTGGATGAAGTTAATTTATTGATTGTGGGCGTAATCATTCGTGGAAGATGAACCATTAGTTGCAGTGAGTCAATTTATCTTAATCTCTGTTTTATATTTGTTGCAGTTACATTCTACGCAATGCTTGTTGAATGCCTTAATTTACCCGAACCAAATGTTAAGTGTTCAATGGAATGTGATACTCAGGAATATAAATACATATGCGCAGCAGATGATAAAGGCACAACGAGAACGTATCGAAATGTTTGCGTGATGAAAACGGAAAATTGTTTGCAGAATGCAAGTAAGTTGCCCCCTGCTTACCTAAATATTTAAATACTAAACAAAATGTTTAATTTAGATTTCCAAAAGATAAGTGAAAAAGAATGCCCATAGAAGCTACACCCTTTTGGCTTTGGAGAGATTGCAGGATTTCCAAATTATCTTAAATTGTGCTTAAACAAAATATAAATCGTGTATATTTTAATGGAGTTACCATAGTTCATATATCAACATACAAATTAAATTGTGGAAACAAACACATTGTTATTTCAGCAATTAAATTTTATGGTTTGTATGATTATCTACCCCAACAAAAGAATTTAACGCAAATAAAAACAAATTCAATTTCAGAAATTGTCTTGATCCATAACAGTTAAATTAATGTATATTTTGAAAGCATGTAATTGAATGTATTAATAAAAAATTTTCTTAAAGGGCTATATATTATTTACTTATCTTAATTTTATCCAATCTAGCAATTGATTTCGAAAAATCGACATTTATTTAAGTATGATCTCGAATTGTGCTCAGGTAAGGGATTAATTGATATTATTGATGCAAAATAATTACTTTTCGTTCGTCATTGCACGTTCCTCTACTAAAGCTGAGCAATTTTATTTATGTTTATAAATAAATAGATTTTTAGAATTTCGTATATGCTGATTTTTATTTTTTTTATACACTTATGATTGTTTAAAATATTATTAATAGGAACACAGTTACTAAAAACTCTTAATATCTCAAATGTTAGTATATTAAGCGTTCTAACAAGCAATCATTATTATTACAATTAAATTATTAATCCAATAGAATTGTATCTTGGGTGGTTTTCGTACAGAATAAAACATCCGAAACCTGAAATTAAAACAAAAATCGCCCAAAGGTATGCGGCATGAATTTTTTTATTCGTATGTAGTCTGCTTTAAAATACTTTTGTAGTCACGAATCTTTGTATACAAAAAACAAAAAAACAAACAAAAAATACAAAGAAATAGTTTAAGCTTAACATCTGAGATAAATGTTCCTATTTTATAGTTGCACTTTATCAACAAATTCACCTTTATTTTATTTTTATTATAAATAGCCATTTTTATTCAATATTAAATTGTATCAATTTATTTTTGTTTAAATCTTTTTTAAGAACTTTATACGATAGCTTAATCCTAGTCTTATTTAAATAGTAATATTAATGATTAGAAATTAAATTCTCTCCGAAATTGAATAGAGTATTGAATATGACTTCAAGGTCTCAAATAGGTGGAATGAAGACCCTAATTTAAAAAAAAAAATACATAGAAATTGTGCAAAACCTAAGTCAATCAAAAACCGGAGGAGTCATAAAGGCAAGGCGAAACTGGCTTCGGGACAAGAAGTATTAAATTTTATAGAATCACTTTTGCTTTTTTTGTATTGGAGTTGTTGCGGCTACGGACCTGCTTATAATATTAATTAATCATATTGTTTTGTTGTTTTGAGCATTTCGAGTTCGATCTCAGCTGCGAACCAGATACAAGTTTGTGTTGAAAATTCGCTCTACCAATATATGTATATACAAATATATACATGTACAATAATTGATGAGAAGCAAGAAAAGGCAAATAAGAACAAAATATAATCGACAAGAACGGCAACATCAAGACAAGTTAAGAATAAATAAATAAACTATTATATGAACGACCAGACCGTCCGACTCTGAGAGCTAACCCAAAAAGTTTATAAATGGCTGAGTGAGTCGGGAATCAATTTACAGTTTAACATTGAACTTGGACAGCTCTACCAATTTGCGTCGGCAAAGCCACTGACCAGGATTCCTTACTTTCGTCGATTGGCTTTAAAGACTTACGCGCGTGTTTGATTATTATATGTATATGAATAATTATGGATGCTCCTAAATGTTATCTACCAATAGCATTGGAATATAGGAACTTAATATTATTTGTCTTTATTGGCGTGGCATTATGTTCCATTTGTGGTAGTAGTGCGGCCTCAAATTTCCGTGAGTTTATAACCAAAAAGGAAATAACTGGAAAAAAACTTTCGAATTGCTTTATAATTTAGCCGCCGATATACCTCGCTGCCATGTTGGGGATACAGAGTGTATTGTAAGAGTTTCACTTTCATTAGTAGCACAATACGGCCGAACGGGGTACCCTGCCGCAAGTTTTCCCCGTATAGAACCATTTTTTGTTAAGCGATTTGATATCACCGACGGACGAAGTGGGTCTTTAAATCTCAAGCTTAATTTTCATGATATAAATGTGGAAGGCTTATCCGGAGTAAAGTTAGATAGAGCTGTGTAAGTTGGATTTAAAAAATAATAATAATTGCTTTAAAAAAAAACACTGTTTATTTCAGGGGGTTTGAAAGAAACCCTTCAACAAGCAAATTTGAGATGTATGGCTCTTTTCCCAAAGTGACATTACGTGGCAAATATAATGCCGATGGCCGAATTCTCATATTGCCGATTCGTGGAGACGGAGACGCCGAAATAATGCTATTTAATCCAAAGTTTTCAGTTAAATTTAAACCTGGTGTTCAACATCGTGATGGACAGACTTTCTTGTCAGTAGACAAGCTCAAAGTCCTTCTAGAGCCCCAGAAGTAAGATTGTGCATTTTGGTTTATTTTTTCTGACTTTGAACCGTCCTAATTTTTTTAGAATGAATATTAAGCTCACAAATCTATTTAATGGAGATCAAGCTTTGGGAGCCAATTTAAATCAATTTTTGAACGAGAACTGGGCAGACGTATGGAGTGAGCTACAGCCATCAATACATGTTGCCATTGCGGAAGTAATGAAAAGTATTTTAACTACTTTATTTAAACGTTTTGCGTATGAGGATTTGTATTTGGATTCTTAAACTATTTTTAATCATACACGTTACAAGTACGAGTATTCCCACTAACCATTTTAAGCATGTTTCAATATGAAACATATGCAGTAAGGACTGTCTGCTGATTTAAAATAAATATACAATATTTTTAGAAAACCTTCCTTCCATACGAATTTATGTACAATTAATATAATAAACCTAAAATAACCGTTAAATAAACATACAAAAAAAGTATAAACGCTGATACAAGCAAACAAATATGTTCGCACATCCGAGACTAGATGACCTTGAAGCTTCCAATTATTGAATGCTTCTGCCGGTTGCTACGCATATCAAGTTAAACTTGAATTTAAATTGTGTAAAGTAGCCTGGAAGTATAGACAACTTGAACAAAAGAAAAGAAAGTTTTATATATGTTGTCAGATTTGCATTACGTATACCAACCGGGTTCATATCTCGGCAACGTTGCACATATTATTTTCATTCTATATTGTTAGTAGTTATTTTAATGACAAAAACTACCTCGCAAATTGGAGTAAATTTCAGTTATGGGATCTCATTTTGTTTGTACTTTGGTACTATTTCATCTCGTTATAGGTTTGATAAAACCAGTTTAATGTGATACAATGAAAGACTAGTATAAAGATCGGTTGCGCAATATATGTATACATATTAAAAAGAGAAAACGTTATTCTAAAGTTCAATTTACACTACTTGCAATCGCATTAAACTTAAGAACAAATACTTCTAGTTGTTTTTGTAAGCCCAGACTATAAAAACCACCCCGGATATCGGTCGCTTTGTCAGTTGTGTGTAGGCTCGAATTTGCAAACTGTGGTGCAATGCGGCAATTTTTAATTCTTAACCTTTTTATTTTTGGGTTTATTCTCTGCGCACAGGGAGATATTCGTAAGACATTTAAATACAAATTTATCGCTTTTATAAAATATATAATTTTTATTTGCATAGCGGACGATCCCAAACCTTGCAAATATGGGGATACTGAATGTATTTTAAAATACACAAATCATTATGTCCATGAAAAAGCAGAAATAGGGGACAAGTCTATTAATATGGATAAAATTGATCCACTACACGTAGACAGAATGAATATTAACCAAGGAGCAGAAAGTCCTGTTAATATTGATCTTACTTTCACCAACAACGAAGTGCACGGCATTAAAGGAATGAAATTCAAAAAAATAAGGTATGCTCTTTCAATAATATTAAATAAAAGATTTAATAGTTACATTACAGAGGCTTTGGAAAGAATATAGCTAAAAAACATGAAGTTCAACTTGTTGTTCCAAAACTAACTATGTTAGGATCCTACTCCATTAAGGGTAAGGTTTTAATCTTACCTATAAGAGGAGAGGGATCGAGTAATATGACCATAAGTAAGTAGTAACACATATGTGATTATGTAACTATCATTTAAGGCATTTTTAAAGATACAACCTATTTCTACACTTATTTTTAGCCAATTGTGAAATGAATTTGACTTTCACCGGCGAACCATTTGAGAAAAATGGAGAAATATATATGAAGCCTATAAATTTCCAATTATTAACAAAGCCCGAGCGGTTATATTATCATTTTGACAACCTCTTCAATGGAGACAAAGCATTAGGCGATAACATGAATAGCTTCCTTAATGAAAACTGGGATAGTATCTTTGGAGAAGTCCAGGACTCCCTACAAAAAGCTTTTGGAGACCTCTTTGGCAGTGTCATCACAACCGTTTTTTCAGGATTCCCCTATAACAAATTATTAGTAGATTAAGGTATCTTTTCTGACAACCTCAATCCTTGATAAACTATTAAAATATAAAAGTTTTATATTAATGGTTTTAAACTATATAATATAAAATATTAGTAACTCATAAATACGTAATATTTACTGATTATAAGTAGACTAAATTGACTGGGTACGGGTACTCGTATTAATAAAAAATGGCATCGAATTCGAAATTACAATTTTTTGTCAAGGCACTGCTCTCTAAACGTGATTTTCGGTGTCAATGCCTTGAGCTTAAAATCCAGCTTAAGGTAATTAAACAAGTATAATTCAAAGAGAAACATCCTAATCTTTGGTATAAATTGTTTGTATCTAAATATTTAAACTTAATTTTTTAAATAATTAGTGTGTTATACAATATTAAATAAAGATAGCAATATATGTGTTATTTTATATTTTAATTAAATAATTTAATATTAAGACTGAGAATCTGACAATGCAACTCTAATTTCAGAGTATTTACAAGTCCAGAACACCCCTTTTTGCTTTTAACAAACACCTGAGTCATATTCACACTGGTTCAGTCAAAAGTCGGGTTCAACTAAGATTTTAAGCTGTATGCATTTTTTAACAACCGTCAGTCTTAATATGTGCGATATTTTCTCCTGGATGATCCAAAAAATGAACCTATAAAAGTTGACTGTGAAAGGCAAATTCATCAGTACAGCATCTACTTTCAGCGATGGATCTTACGTGCACAACCAAAGGACTTATTTTGCTCATATTGAGCAACTACATTACACTTGGCGTGGCGACAGAAAAGGCTATCTTACGTATGTAACACATTTATGTGTATATACTGAAGGATTACATTTACTTTATTTACAGCCGCAGGTATCAAACAATGCCCCATAATGGAAATGGAACCATGTTTAAAAGAAGCTGTCCAATATGTGTTAAACTCACATGCCAAGACTGGTATAAAAGAACTAGGATTAGTGCCATTAGATCCACTGCACATAAAAAAACTACATTTGGGAAAGAACCCTAAAAGTCCTGTTAGTGTCGATTTGAAATTTGATGATGTTGATTTGGTTGGACTAGGTGATGCGCAAATTAAGCGAGTAGAGTAAGTATTACCGCTGATTGATGGAGTTACACATACCTATATAAAAAATTTTACTTTCAGAGGCTTTACAAAAGACCTGTCAAAACCGATCGATTTTGAGCTTGTGGCCAAAAGAATTATATTAATGGGGCCATACTCGATTGAAGGAAAGGTGCTTATTCTACCAATTCTTGGCAAGGGAAAGGCTGAAATAACTCTGGGTAAATTAATATACAAATAGATGATTATTATTTATATTGCTTTCCACTTAAACACGTTCTTTCTCAGACGAACCAAAAATTCGTGCTAAAATTAACTTAAAGCCTGTGAAAAAAAATGGAGATAAAATCTATGCACAGGTCGACAGCGTGAAACTTCAAATAGAACCAGCACACGTAACTTTTAAATTTGAAGGGCTGTTTAATGGACAAACCGATCTGAGCAATAACATGCATGAAGTAATAAACGAAAATTGGAAGGACATATTTAATGAGCTGAGGCTGGACTTGGGTGAGGCTGTAGGTCTTATAATTAAATCGGTCCTTAACAAAACGTTTGGAAAGCATCCATTAGACTGGTTATTTTCTGGATTTTAAACTATATTACTATACAACACATTTTATTGATGACTCTCTAAATAGAAGCATATGAAAACCAAAACATATTAAATTACAATTGCAATAAAAATATTAAAGGTAATTTTCCCAATACGCAATGAATTTTAATTGCATCAGTATTACTTAAAAACAAATAATACGAGTTAAAGTATATTCACTGGTATATTATGAAAACTGATAATTAAATGCTACTTTTTCAATTGCTGGTAATATTTTGTTTCCAGACAATCTTTAACTTTGTTTTGTGTTTGTATCTTCTTTGAAAATGACAAGAAATCGTTCCCCTAGTTCGCTCCTTATTCGACGTTACAACAAGAATAAAACAGGTTGGCTTTCATTAATTTAGGTTTGTAGTTTTTTTTATTAAAAACTTAATGAAATGTTCATCCAAATAAGTTCGCGTTTATTGTGGCTTCCTGCGGAACGAGCAACCTTAAACAAAAAAAAATAAGATAAGTTTTTATTTATTTTGCTAGATGTAATAATAATCATACCCTCTGTTAACTTAGCACGTCCACCGGTTGGCTGACACAGAATTGTAGCACATCCTGCGCAAACAACAACACCCTGAGCGTGGCTGAAAACAGTTGTTATTCTGTAGCAACCGGGGCATTTCACATCCATGAAATAAGAATTGGGATGTTGCACTAAGCGCTTTAGTTTGTGCTTGCGTTTTTCCTCAGCAGGCAGAGGGTGTAGTAAGTCTTTGGCTAGCTAAAAATATATTTAAAAAAAAGCACCAGATTATTGTTAATGCATTTTCGACTATTTCAATTTTTAATTAAAGAGCCATAGTCGAAATTCCAGAAAGAAGAATATATAAATATCAGCAAACAGCACTGGTGAAATGTACACAAGAACTCTTCCATTTGATTTGGACTGTAATAACTGGTCGTAGTATTTAACACGTTCTTTTATGGATCAACATACTTTATCACAGTTTAATAATTTTGTGGCACAACCTAATTGCTAAAAAAGTTCAGAAAAAGCATGATTTTAGTAATTTTTGCACCCACCGGCATGTTTTTTCTTTCGCAGCTAACACGGAAAAGGAAGTGAAGCTCATCGCAGCCAACTTAACTTAACTTACTACCAAAAACTACTAGACTTCGATAAATTGCTTTTCGGTGACAACTCTAGGGATGGCAACCATTTGTTGCAACCAAAAATGATTAAATAAGAAATGAACCAGCTAAAAAATTCAGGTGGCAACGCCGTTTTGTTAAAAAATCCGCACTATATCATTTGTAGTGAGTTCATCAAAATATTTAAGTATCGAAGTTTCATCCAAATTCTATCCCCCAAAATCTATTTGTATTAAACTTATATGCATAGTACCACATTCTCGAAGCACGGAACGTGGAACCAGTTAGTTAAGGGAATTCGACTATATTTCAAAGGTAATCGAATAATTCCTTATTCATAAAATCGTAAGCACCTCTAATCGTAAAATTTGTAGAAGAAGAAGAGTTGTCTCGTTTTTTCGAAGAAGAGGAACAAGCAGTGAAGAAAGTGAAAGAAAAGAATATATGCGGTATTTTATATTCAATTTAAATATAGAAAATAATATATTGTGAGCTTAAAAATGTTCTCAACGCGAAAGGAAGTTGACGAACAAGTTTACAAGCTATTGGGGAAACTTCCACCAGGCCCAGAGGTACGTATATAAGATGCGCTTTGGTTGCGAAATTCACGGCAACGTGAATGGCGCCTTTTTGAGTGCATGTGTGAGTGTGTAGCAATGTGCAGCGGCGTCATTTCGCGTCTGTACCACATAAATTGCACTACTTCTTAGGTCTTTAAAACAGAATTATTTAACAATCATACCTAAATCTTCTACCTTGATTAGGAAATAAGTAAAAATTTATGGTTATTTTGTGGTTCTGTATGTATATTTTTATTTGTATGCATAAAAGTTGAGGTTATGTTCTATTAATATTAAACCGGCCCTTAGTTAATAAATTTTTTTTTTCTACAGCGCGATGTAAAAGGATTAGCAGTTGCGAGACTATACAACAAAATACAGGAGTATTCCAAAGCAATTGAATATTTAAACTCATACTTGAAAGTTAAAGACGATGTAGTGGCACACAAACTAATTGCACATTGCTACAAGATGCAAAAAAATCCCGACCGGAACAAAGCGATTCAACATTATGAACGTTGCATCCAATTGGGTGCGAAACAATCAGATATAATTAAGGATGCTTGCCAACTTCTGCTTCATGATAAAAGCCTCTTTTCGAAAGAGAAGGCTAAATTTTGGTGTGATCTAGCCACCGGGGAAGAGTTTAAGAATAGTGACTTAATTTTTGCTCTTCGTCTTAAAATTACGGAACAAGATTTACAAAACCAAAACAATGAAAAAGGAGAAAATGTGATGGAAATGCTGATACACAAAGAGATTCAAGCCCGGCCTCATGATGTTACTGTGCGCGTTCGCTTGCTGCAGAACTATCTACAAAAACAAAACATAATCGAAGCTCTTAATTATGCATTAACTGCAGAATTTGATATGAGTAATGCCACAGTTGCCACTGAATGGTATAAAACAGTATGGCTTGTCCTTTCAAAGGTTAACCATACAAAGGATATAAAAAAGGACTGGCCGTATTGGCATCTTGTGTTGTTAACACTAGAGCGATTAACTAGTTTAAGCCTCGGTGGGGTCGATGGCACTGCCAACATTAGTCTCTTGGATGCTAGCAATTATCTCTTCCAACTTGATCAACACTTGCATAAGTTTATTGAAGTCATGGAAACATTCGATAGCAATACGCGGGAGCTTTACTCCTACTGTTTAAAACATTATGCTGGACAAATGCTTCTTTATGCTGCGGTATTGATGTTTAAGCGTGAACTTCAAAACAACAAAAACAAATGGAGAGAAACTCTTCGTTTCACTCTGCCGTTGCTCTTTCTCGGCTTTCAAATAAACCCTAGCGAGGGATTTTCAAACCACTGGCAAAAAAACTGCAATGTGGCAGACAAGAAGCTTCTGGAGCAGTGGCACCTTGAGACTGCCTTTCGAAACGCTCAGCTTGGCCGCACCTTATTGGGATGTGTTAAGAATGTAAAGATTTATAAAATTGAAGATCTAGACCAGCAACCAACAATTACAAATGAGCCAGAATCGATGGGGCTTTGGAACACCAGTAATGAAGTGATAACCTTTATACGTCAAATCTGTGCCGAAAACAATTGGCGCTTGCACCTCTATCAGGCTCTTTTTACTCATGCTGAACATAAAGTCAAGGATCAAAGCTCACTACTTGTACGTTACGGCTTATTACAGGCACCTTTATACGAATGGCCGCGTATATCAGATATAGAAAGCTTTGAGCAAGAAGCTCTAAGACTTCAGCCTCAATCGCTGCAACACCATGTGTATCTAGGAATGTCCTGTGAAAATATAATCGAGTGTCCCCGCGTAAAATATTACGAGTGCTTCAAAAACGATACAAAACTTGATTTGAGCCACTGTGGCATTGATTCATTGAGCAAACTGGACGTTGATACATTTTTGTATGCTGTAATTATTCAAGCGAAGCGTAAGCAAGAGGTACAACGGGAAAACTATGACAATTTCAATATAGGCAACCGAAATGCTACAGCAAAACCCCGTATGCTTCCCTTCGCTAATATAGCAGCACATTTGGCTACAGACGAACAACAGACTTGGTGGAAATTGGCCTTCAAACTTCATAACAAAACCTTCGCCGAAGGTAACCGGGCTGAGCAACGCTCACAGCTTCAGTACGGAATTGAGACAGTGCGAGGAGTTAAAGGTCCTCGTGCAGATATCTTCATTGTCTTTCAGTTAGGCCAATTACTTGCAGCACGCAGCCAAGCAACTCTACACAACAACAGCAATGATCAAGTTGGATTGGAAGCACGCATTGAATCACTTTATAAATTGGGCTTTAATATGCTCCGCCGACAGTATGTGCAGCAATTGGAGCCTTTCACCCGATACTTTAAATACGCTAATGCTAATTCAACACATGCAAAAAAGCAGGTCGAAATCCTGGCTGAAGATGCTGTTTCATATTTCAGTAGACGGTATTTCAGACACGAAAAATATGAGGAATTTATTAATGAAGTTCGAGGTCTGCAATTACCGTTGGCAACATTTTTGCAAGCTGAAGCTTGTCGTCATTTAGAGGATAATGTAAAAACATCACGTGTTTCGCGCTCTCGTGTCGCTGATCGCCGCCAAGAATATCTAGACAAAACTCAACAACTCTTACATCAATATCCAGAGCACCCATTAAATTCTATTATCGAAACTTTACGTTCTGGCCCAGAGAGCGTATTTTCCACCTCCCGCTTTGGGCAGGGAAACGACTTAACTTATAATGCAATAGACGGACATAATAATTCGAGCACTTACGAAGATGCAGAGGACGATTTTGTCAGCTTGACTCCAATAAATCGATCCTGTCGCCAAGCAGAACCGAGCGCTCCCAAAGTGCAAAATAATCCGGAACTTGAGCAGACTGTAAAGCAAATTGACAAGACTCTCTGTTTGCTAAAAGATGATGTCAAAAGCAACATTGAAGCTATGCGTCACGATATACAAATTCTTACAGAAAAATTTACCGGTCTGGAAGAATTATTAAAGAAATGTCGTATAAGCTCAAACAGTGAAAGGCAAACACCAAATGGCACGGAGACAGCCACTGCTTTAGCTTTAGACGATCTATTTACTGTAGAGGAATCAATGGGTGCTCAGCAGCCTCCGTCAGCATCGTCTTTGCCCTCTTTACATCCTTCTGTACAGCCCGTAACAAATTTTACACCCTGCCAAAGCTTCTTTAATAGTACACAAAAACCACAACCAACAACGCAAATTTCCCATACATATAATAGCCCCATGTTCAACCAACCGCAGCTATACAATTATTATCCACAATATGTTCGAACTCCCATTTCTTCGCAGTCTATGCCGCCTATGCCGCCAGTAAATATGTTTGGTAAGTAAAGCAGCGATGTTATTGCATTAATTTCAAATACTAACAGATAATAATTTTTTTTAATGTATTTTCAAAGGACCACGCAATCCAACTATGCCAAACTATGGGGTGCCAGGACTTTACCAGCATGCAAGCTCTTCATACATAGATGCTCCATATGGTATCACTGCGACAGCTCCAGCAGCACCACCTCAACAATCAATTGTGATGCCAATTTCACAGAGTGTGCCTGTTTCTGGAGCCCCGTTGATAAGTACCCAATTTTTGAATGAACCCAAGCCTGGCGTTTTTAATTGCCCAATATTTCCCAATGGTCAAATAGTACCTACTACACAAACACTGGCTAAGCCACCAACTCAGCTATTTCCTACTTCCAATGCAAGCAACATTGGTACCGTTTTTAATCATGCGCTTAACAATCAGCCTGTTGAAAAAGAGCCACCCATTAATGTTGTTATAACTACTTCTGATCCATTACCCAAGCCAGTAGTAAGTGGTAACAATACGGTCACAGTACAGCCAAAGCTAAGCGTTAGAATACCACCGCAGCATATTAAACCCAGCATAGTCCAGAGCCTTGATTCGTCGGTGCAACCTGCGCCAAAAACAAGTGGCTTCAACTTTAACTTTGGTGTGGGTAATTTGTTAAACAAGAATACTGATCAAAAAACAAGCGAACCGGGTTCAAGCTCACCAAATGTAAGTAAAAGTTTTGCTACGTTTTCATTTAAACCACAAATTTCTCAAGCGGAGGATGCGAAAAAAACTGAACAGACTAATACAAAGAGCGCTGCGCTTAATGAATCCGTCTGCAGTGATGTAAATAAAAGCAGCGATGCATCAGCTGAGCTTGATTATGATCCGAGACCCGATTTTAAGGGCATAATTCCATTGCCAGCAGAGATAGAAGTACGGACTGGAGAAGAACAAGAAGAAATTCTTTTTAGTCACCGTGCAAAACTATTTAGACACGTCGATAAAGAATGGAAGGAGCGTGGCATTGGGCTTATTAAAATTCTAAAGAACAACAATACAGGAACTTATCGAGTTCTTATGCGACGGGAACAAACACACAAGATTTGTGCCAACCATAAAATAAATATGGACACCGTACTAACTACACCTGAAAAGGATTTGGAAAAGAAATCATTCATTTGGGTAGCAAATGATTTCGCAGATGAGGAAATTCGTATGGAGAAGTTTTTGGTTCGATTTAAGCAGCCAGAAATAGCATTAAGCTTTAAAAAGGCTTTCGAAACGGCCAATCAAGATTCTGTTTCACAAAAACATGAAATAATTGCTACTCCACTTCAGCCATCAGTTGTTGCCTCAAAGAGCAATACATTACCGCCATTCACAACAAGCACACCTGCTCATTTGGGATCAAACCTTGGCTTTCCGGCTAAGTCTTTGTTAATTAACAAAGAAAGCGACAAGATGCCGTTCGAAGTACCAGCAACAACCATCTCAAAATCTTTATTCAGTGACACACCAAATGCGGCTATAAAAGAAAGTGCTGATGCTACTAAAGCTTCCCCATTTGCGAACCTCTCATTTGGGTTAGCCAATAGCGGCGAAAAAACTCAGGGTTCAATATTTGGTAACTTCTCCCTAAGTAGTGGATCTTCAAAAACCAATAACCCATCGACTTTTACGACGGCATTTTCTTTTAGTAGCACTGTTACCAATTCTGTGGATACCACTCTCCCGCAAAACAAATCGACTGTTTCCGATGCGGAGGAGGATTATGTTCCTACAGCACAATTTACCCCGGTGATCCCATTACCTGAACTAGTCGACGTTCGAACTGGAGAAGAGAACGAAATTGTACTATTTGAGCATAGGGCCAAATTACTTCGTTTCGATAAGGACAAAACAGAGTGGAAAGAGCGTGGATTGGGGAATATTAAATTGCTGCAAAATAAAGATGATGTCAACCAGTTGCGCTTGGTTATGCGTCGGGAACAAGTCCATAAGCTATGCTGCAATCAACGGATTACTGCGGATACAAAGTTTAGTTACTCGAAAAATACAACTTCTGCGGTAACTTGGGCAGGTCAGGACTTTTCTGATGAGGAACTTACAACTGAGCTGCTTTGTTTGCGCTTTAAAAATCCAGAACTATGCAAACAATTTCTTGATTCCGTACAGAATGCTCAAAAAGCCTTAACTGATAAAACGGATAATCATGTAGAAACTCAAAAACCCGTCAGTGAGTCAAAAGGATTTGGTGATGCTTTTCGGCCTAAGGCTGGGTCTTGGAATTGCAAAGACTGCTACACTCTAAACGAAATGAATAAAATACATTGTATTGCTTGTGAAGCCCCTAAAGATAGCTCCGTGCCAGCAAAATCAAATTTATTACCTCCTCAACAAGATGTGCTGAACTTAAGCAATTCTAACGCCAAGTTTTCATTCGGATTTCCTCCATTGGACAGTACATTTAAAAGCTCCGGCTTTAAGTTTGGTGTCGCAACTCCAGAGTCTGATAATACAGCCTTTTCAGGCTCAAAAAATGTTAATAGCGCCAAAAATTCCATAAGCGGCTTCGGCGATGCTTTTAAACCAAAAATTGGGTCCTGGTCCTGTGAAACATGCTATGTAAACAACGATGCGCAAGCAACTAACTGTAGCGCTTGTGCGTCGCCGAAAGACAAAGGAGTAACAAAAACAGGAACACTTTCAAACACCTCGGGAGGCTTGCAGTTGCCAACTTCCAATAAATTTAACTTTGGGTTCTCCAGTGGAGCAGTTCCATCGTTCACAAAAGATGCTGCAAATTCTTCACTTTTCAGTGGAGCAGCACCTGCAGATCCAGCTTCTAAGAGTGCAGATATTGCAAAGTCGGACAAAAGTTCTTTTAAAGTGGAAAGTCCGAATGCATTTTTAAGCGCTGCGTCATTTGCGCCTACCTTGGGATCATCTACGTTTACTTTTTCAATGCCGAAGACAACCCAACCAAAAGCGCCGATAAATGCCGAAAAAGACTCTTCTGCGGATAACGAATGTCACGAGGAAGAAGAAAGTACAGCATATTTTGCGCCAGTCATTGCTTTACCAGATAAAGTGAGTTGAAACTTCATAATTGTTAAACATTTTCATTAATAATTTATTTTATAGATTGATGTAATAACCGGCGAAGAAGATGAAGACTTACTTTATGTCCAACGGGCTAAGCTTTACCGCCTTTCAAACGGTGAATGGAAAGAGCGTGGTGTCGGTGATGTCAAGATTCTTCAACATAAAACAACAAAGAATTTACGAGTAATTATGCGCCGGGACCAGGTTTTCAAAATTTGTCTCAATCACGTACTTAATGAGGATGTGGCTTATAAAGTTAAAGATGAAAAATCGTGGCTGTTTGTAGTGCATGACTTTAGTGAAGGCGAGAGTGTTCTCGAGCGTTTTACACTTCGCTTCAAAAACTCTGATTTATCGAAAGCGTTCTATGATGCTGTAAGGGCAGCACTAAATGGCACAGCTGTACAAATTACAGAAGACAAAGATAATATGCTAGACCTGTCTAAACCAAAAATCGAAGAAAAATCTAATACACCGAAAGAAATAGAAGTCCTAGCTAAAGAGCTAATGCTGAACGAAAACTTTTTTGAGATGGAAACAAAGTGTTCTGGTTGCCGAGGCTGTGCACCCGATGAATTTAATTTCGGAAACAAATCGCTAGAATCAATCGATGTATTGACAACTAATTTACCACTCACGTTGCCTGAATTAAAGTTGCATAAATCTCAAAAGTGCATGGATCTCACGTCAGCGAACCGGGTATTAATTAAACCAGGCGCATTGACTGTAGGCCCCACACCGACTGCGAATGTAAACCCAACTGGGTTTGGTGATTTAAGCAATGCAAACCCAACTCCAGTATTTTTTTCGAACACCTTCAAAACATCATCTTTCTTATTTTCGAATAGTTTGAATAAAGATAACAACTCTTTTGGTCAGGAGGACAAAACTCAAGCCGTACAAAATGCCCCACCCAAAAGTGGTTTCCTCTTTGGCAGCACAGGTAAGTTTGGAACTCAGTAAAAAATGAACTTAACTAATGTATTTAATTTTACAGATACAACACCGAAATTTAAAAACCCAGTTGAAATTTCAAAGTCCATATTCGGAAATCTTACTCCAGTTAATACTGAGGAGACATGCACATTTGGTGATAAGGCAAATAATTCGGACACTAAACCAATCCTTACAAAGTCAATATTTGGAGGAACAAGTGCCATAATAGGTACTGAAACTTCGAACAGTATCTCTGGCAATCTTCCCAAAACTGGTTACGTTTTTGGGTCTCTTTCAGGTTCTTCTGCTACTCCTAACTTTGAAGGTTTAGCAAAAGATTCTGAAAAAAAACAATCAAGCAGTACAGCCGATAGTAACATAAAGGAAGGTAAAGATAACAAATTAGGTGACGAGTCAGCTGCTAACCGCTTTTCATCCAAAGCGGATGTGGATTTTGCAAGTCTAGCAGCAAAACAATTGAGTTCCGCAAATCCTTTCCAAAAATCTAGTTCTTCGGTTAGCTATTCATTTGGATCCAATTTGGGTTCTACTGCTCCTGAAAACAAGCAATTGAGTAGCGTCAAGGAAAATAAAGAAAATACTTTAGTAGATGAGTCAGCTGCCAACCGCTTAACATCAAAAGCAGATGTTGATTTTGCAAGTCTAGTAGCGAAACATTCGGGTAATGCTAATGCTTTTCAAAAACCCAGTTCAGGCGAGTTTTTTGGACTAATCCATCAAAACGCCTTTAAAAATTTCCAACAACCAAAATCCGATGTCGCACATGATGAAAATTATGATCCACATTACGAACCTATTATTGCACTACCTGATGAAATAATTGTAACAACTGGCGAGGAAAACGAAGTAAAACTTTTTGGTGAGCGCTCAACATTATTCCGCTTTGATTCTGAAGGAAAGCAGTGGAAGGAACGTGGTAAGTAACTGAATTAGCAACTTATTACATATGTATGTGTATAACATATATTGAAACTATATTTACAGGAGTGGGAGAATTAAAAATATTAGAGCATCCACAATTAAAGACCTTTCGCATGGTTATGCGCCGCGAACAAATTCATAAATTGGTGTTAAACATGAAAATTGACGAAAACTTTCACATTGAACACATGCACAACAATAAAAAAAGTTTTGTCTGGGCGCATTATAACTATGCCGAGTCTGCCGAAGGAGTCGTCGAACGTTTGGCCTGCCGGTTCAAAAAACAGGAAGTAGCAGATTCATTTAACGCAATTATTTCCAATTGCATTGATAACGTCAAAGCGTTCAAAGAGGAAGAAAATAAATAGAAAACATCCACGTTTCATTCTAATTCCACAATAACAACCTAATAAATTATAGTGGTCTTTATTTTTGTTTTGAAGCATTATAAATTATCGGTGCAGGGTCTACCATCTCTCAACAATATTGGGAGCTAACATAACAACAAGGTCGGCTGCAGCGAGTCCTGTGGAAGCGCTAATAAGTGAACGGCCGCTCCGGGAGTTTGCGACCAAAAATTTGGCCGGCGCCAAAACAACAATTTACAAAGTAAGAACAAAGAATTTCAGAAAAATTCTAGAGGTGAGAGCCTAGAGATGGGAGTTACTTTTTGAGTGGACGTTCAAATGCAACCGTGCGATAGTACTTGATTATTGGGTGATGGTAGTTTTAAGTTTTGCGATCAATCCATTTCAGCATATATTCTGTTATCGAAATGAAACCCTGTCGTAACACGCGAGTGTGAAAGAAACAGAAGAATCAAAAGCAAAGACGTGTCGCATTAACATGCAAGTGTAAACGAAACGGAATATAATGACGTGGTGACAAATAATCCGACAAAAGAAAGTAATTTGCCGACAAAATTTTAAATAATCAAATTAGTTGAGCAATATTGATTTAATAATATATAAAGTACTTACAGAGTATATGAGAATATTAAGCAAGCATTGATATTGATAGCATCTCGGAGACTTTTAAAACAGAGGTCCCCGCTAGCAAGAAGAAGAGAATATTAAAAGAATTGGAATAAAAGAGGCATATAAAAAATAAAACATGGCGCTGAAATAACTTCTACAACCAAGGATTATTTTGCATTTTTGTGTTTCTTAGCTTTGTTATTAGAAAGCTGTATTATAGTAACAAATCACAATGATGAACGAGGATACATCATCTACATCATCTAGTGGAATAAAAAAGATATTCCAGCGTTTTTCACAGGTGAGTGATTTATTTATAAGCAATTAAGCTGATTGAATAACTATTGAATTCTTTTTCCAGATCTATCAGTCAAGTCTTGATCGGTCAACACCACATACAAGGCTGCGTTGGGTTTTTGCCGGGGTATTTATTCTACTTTTTGTGTTACGCATATTTATATACCAAGGATGGTACATTGTGTGTTATGCGCTAGGAATATATCACCTGAACCTATTTATTTCATTTCTTACGCCCAAAATTGATCCAGAGTATGATCCGTATGCGGAAGAAGAAGATGGACCCAATTTGCCTACACGAAGCAATGAGGAGTTTCGGCCATTTATACGCCGATTGCCAGAATTCAAGTTTTGGTTATCAGTAACAAAAAGCACAGCAATCGGTCTGTTTTGCACCTTCTTCGACTTCTTTAATGTTCCCGTATTTTGGCCTATCCTGGTGATGTACTTTATAACATTATTCTGCATAACAATGAAACGTCAAATTAAGCATATGATTAAGTTTAAGTATCTGCCGTTCACAAGAAACAAACCGCGTTATCAGCGAGTTAATGAGGCTAGTGGACCGTCAGCAGGAATTGGAGGTACAAAGTGACAATTAGCCGCACAGACGCCGGAAACAATACCAACAAACGACAACGGAGTGACCAAGGATATTGGGTCGCCAATAGTACCAGAAGCCGATAAGCCTGCGGCAGGTGCAACTGTCAGCCCTCCTCAAATAATAGCAATTGAGGACTACTAGAACGTTATAGTTTTAAATATTTTAAAACCGACCTACTATTGAGTTGTTGTACGGCGCCATGTGCCAAAAAGGAATCCATTGTTTATTTTGAAACCACATTTATTTTTTTTTTTTGGTTTATATATTTGTTAAATTGCAACCGCTAAAATTTTGAGGCAGTACCATTTATTTAAATTTATGATCAAGTAAACGTATTTAAAAAATTCCTAATGAGATTTGCTTTTTCTTGTTTTTAGAATGAAATTTCGATTTGTAAGCTAGATCTACCAAGAACTTTGATAGAATATATATAAGGTGTTCTCATGGGCAAAAATTAGTCCCTTAGCTATGACTTATAATACATGCGAGTAAAAAATTTCAGCGATGTGTGACTGAAACAGCAGTAGAGTGTCTTGATTAACCCATAGATGGGTGGTATAGGGTTTAAAGTTCCCTAAAAAAATACGAATAATCTTTTTTTTACAGTTTAATTTTAAATAATTTTGAACTGTCAAATAAACGTTGTTTGTGGTTTTGTATAAATTTTTTTTGTTTAGAGTCTTAATTTTAAATTATATGTTGAATTCATATGCCTTCAGTAGAAACTGCAAAATGTCGTATTAAAATCAGAATTCGAAATTTCGATAAAAAAAAATCGCACACCCAACCTCGTCGATAACTTCTGCAATCAAACTTGCGCTATTCGTTAAGAGACTAAAAAAACTAAGAAATCATTTGCCGATAAATAGAAAAATTTACTAATAATAATACTAAATATTATAAATACATAATTGATAATATTAGCAAGATATTTAAAAAACTTATATTGCGATTTATCGATATTTCTTGTCATGTTTGTCGAACAATTCGATGTTATCATCGATGTTTGTCCAGCTGTAGTTTCACAACGCGAGCAGAAAATTGAGAATTTTAGTATTTTATTGATATTTAAAATTAATTTTGTCATATATTGTACACTAATTCACCGTGCGCATCTAATGATTACGGCGATGTGCTCGATTTTTAATGGGTACTCCTTTTGCCATTGCTGTTACGTTGCCAAACTTAACCACAATACAAGTGTGATTGCAAGTGACGTCGATATTGCAGTCCTCAGTAATAACAAATTAAATTTTTTAGATAATTAGACTTTTTCTATCCGCATATAATGGGAATCCACAATGCTGTAAGCAAAAATTTTAACAACAATTCCCGAAGTTGGAACAAACCTATTTTGCGATTGGCAATGCTTGTATCTGTTGTGGCATCAGCTATGGCCTCAGATACCCCAACCGGCAGTGCTCAATATGCGCCAAAAGGAACCCCAGCCCCCGCCATACCGTTTTGCTCACAACAGCAGGAGCGCAAAATTGGACGAAGGTAGGAAAGCGATAGATAGGTAGCATAACTATCAATAAACATATATAAATACATACATACGCATAAAAATACATATGTATGCATGCACATTACAATTTTCTGGAATGTTCATACCAAACAAATAAGAAAATTGGAAGATCATTTTAATTATCGATATGTTTGCCACATGGAGTTCTATTCCATAGAAGTCACAATGACCCAAACAGGTGTTCTTGCTTTAAAAAAAAGGCAGCTCACCAAAAACTAATTTGTTAAATTGTAATTTTAGTCATAGCATATTCATGTTCAAACTAAATAAATTTTAAACTTTATATTTTTTTAGATTGCTTTATATATCGACGCTTGATGGACAAATTAGCGCATTGGATATAACAAATTCGGGTAAACTTCATTGGAGCTTACCTACCGAGCCTGGCCCACTTATTTCATCAAGTATCCACCAACTGGAGCTGACTAATAATGGCCAGTTTGTTCGTATGATACCTTCATTAAGTGGTGGAATTTACAAATTCGACGGTGATTCCATTGATCCGATACCCATAACAGCGGATCATTTATTGAGCTCAAGTACAAAGTTTTCCGACGACTTGGTAATATCTGGAGGTAAGGAAACCAGGACCTATGGTGTATCAGTGCGCACAGGACAATTATTATATGAGTGCTCAATATCTGGTTGTGTTAATAACACAAATGAAGGCCATGCTATCAAAGAAAAGACAGATTTTAACGACGATGACTCGCAGGAGAAAGAAGCACACAACCCCTTGTTAGATGATGTTTTAGTGGTGCGACGTCAAACGCAAACTGTAAGAGCTATTGAATCCCGCACAGGCATAGAGCGTTGGAATTTCAGTGTTGGGAACCACGATATAGATGCTCTGCTTGCTGGTGATTGCCAAGAAAAGAGAAACGATTTGGAACTAGCAGTATTAGATGTGGAAGTTAAATTTGTAGTGCCAGAAGGCATTATTTGCGCGTTTAGCAAGTCTAACAACCAATTGCTATGGAAATATAAGGTGAGTTTTCCTTTACAAAAGAAATATGCTTCGGTATACTTTTTATTTTGCTGTGAAGGTTTTAAAATAACACTTAAATCTTTTTGCAGTTCGATCATCCTATTGTAAGTGCTTGGTATATGAGCATCGAAGACGAACTAAAATCAATTGATCTGTTTAATGCTGCCCATGGGCTGTGGGATAAGAATGAGCACCATGATATTAATTTACCTCACCAAAGTAGTTCGCCCCTAATATATCTTGGAATGTATGAAAAACAGCTTTATATACAGGAGTGTGTTCACTTACGTCAGGAAATTAATGATAAAATTCAACTTTACCAACAGATTGGAGCAGCTACAGACTACTTGCCAAGAATTCCATGGCGGCCGATTGCTGCTAGCAGTAATTCGTTAGAACTTTTTAAAAATGATGATGAAGATCTTATCAAGAAAGACTCTAGACCATCAACACAAAATGCCCACGAGCTTGTGCTCTACAACGATCACAATGCTGCTATTGCAGCACAGTCCGTACTAAATGCTTCGGAATATGTGAACGGCAATGGATTCTTTTTTTATGCCGCAATTTCCGATTCTAAAAATGCACTGGAATGCGGCACAAACAAGACGTCTAATAGTGAAGCAATAAATGACGATTCCTCTATTAAAAACGGATCTGCCCTACTAACAGATAATCTCACTGTAACAGATGATTTGGGCTTCAGTCTTGATGATATCGACGCACCAGTTAAGGTAGTCATTCTTTCTCTATGGTTTTGGTGGAAAGAAATTGTTGTCATTGCCTTTACGTCTGCTGTTCTTCTTAATATGTTTTTGGGACAACGAGGACAACGAATTGAAAGAGAATATTTGGTCATTGAGCGCCATGTGCCCGTACAAACTGCCGTTGAAGCAACTGAAGCATCTACCCAGGCACTTTTGGGTCCCCTTGGTAACAATGTAAAGCTGTCAAATGCCTTTATTGTAAGAGGAAATTTTTCTTCTGACGACTCATTTACATCTCGGTTTCAAACTGATTTTGAACTTATGCAGTGCTTGGGGCGTGGAGGGTTTGGAGTTGTTTTTGAGGCGAAAAACAAACTCGACGAAAATAGGTATGCTATTAAGCGAATAACACTTCCAAACAAAGAGGCGTCTCGACAGCGTGTACTTCGGGAAGCGCGGACTCTAGCTAGCTGTGAGCATCATAATATAGTCCGCTATTTCCATGTAAGTTCAATATAAATAAAAGTTTTTAAGATAAATTAATCGCTCTTTTATATCTATAGTCTTGGGTAGAAACACCCCCAATAGGATGGCAAGAAGAAGAAGACCGAAAACTTATTGCCTACGAATTGTCGACTTCAATACAAATTGATACCCCTGATGGCAGCAAAGTCCCGTCACAACTGGTTAGTCAAAACAACAAATATTTAACATATAAAAAGAATCAGTTGCCGTGGACGTCAGATACAATAAATAGTACTTCAAGAAGCTCGGAAGATGATCATTATGATCCCAGTATAAGTAATCTAAAAGAAGATGGATATGACGACGATGATGAAGATTCGTGTATTGTGTTTCGCAGCGAGTCTCAATCAGCTGCTCTTCGCGAAGAGGATGTGGACGATTTCAACAACTACACAGGAAAAGAGTCGAAGGGTTTGTCTCAGAGAAATTCCGTTTCAATTGCCATTGATTCTTCATCTTTTGATTTAAAAAATATTAATTTTACCCAACACACTCTATCGAACTCATTTCAAATCGAGTCAGTTAGATCGAAATGCCACTCTTCCGACATTGACGAGAACTCATCCAAGATTGACAAAACAAACAAAAAGGCATCTTCTTTCGCCACTCCAAGCAATTTAACAAACAATGAAGAACCACGAAAATCAGTTCCACAACCATTCCAAGCCGCTACAAGTTCCTTAACCAAGCCTATTAAAATGTATTTCTATATACAAATGCAACTCTGCCGCAAAGAAAGTCTTAGGGATTGGCTAAGAGAAAATCGCACGGAAACGCGGGCGCCCCAAATAGCAAATATTTTTTACCAAATTGTGGACGCTGTAGAGTACGTGCACTTAAAAGGACTAATTCATCGAGACTTAAAACCAAGCAACATTTTTTTCTCTCAAGATGGCCAAATTAAAATAGGTGACTTTGGGTTGGTCACAGATATGGGTGACATTCCCAATTTAAATAATGCGTGTGGGGCTCCAACAGGTGTTTGCCATACACAACAGGTTGGAACACATTTATACATGTCACCAGAACAATTAAGTGGAAAACACTACGATCATAAGGTAGACATATACTCATTGGGTCTAATATTTTTTGAGTTGCATGTCCACTTTAGTACTGAGATGGAACGCATTAAAACTTTAAAAGATGTTCGCGAAGGAATTTATCCAGCAGAGTTTTCTAAAAACTACCCAGCTGAATATACCTTATTACAGCAAATGCTTTCCTCTAATCCAGCATTTCGTCCACAATCTAATGAGCTTAAGCAAAAGATTCAGGATATTCAACCCGATTATTTTGCAAGTATGTCCAACGGGCACGCTGTGTGGTCAGCAAATCGATTAAATCGCAGTGGAACTTTTAGTAGCAACAGCGAAGCATAGTGATAATTAAGCAATAATTAAGCAAGTTAACATTATGTTTACGAATTCTTAATTAACCAAAATATTTTGGCTTAATCTCAACATAAATTTAAACATTAACAATTTCTTTTGTAATAGGAAGCGCGACTTTAAATGAGTTCTAATGTATTGTACATACTATGTAATAAAATAACAAACATATACTTTTTATTTTATATGTAGGAAAGACTTCATATGATCCTAAACCATTTTATGTTGTGGCTAAGTTAATAAAGAATATTTTTAAGTCTAGTACTATATTTTCGTTATAGTTAGACCTAATCTGCATTAGTTTAAACAATAAAAGATTATGCCATTAAAACAAATATATAAAGATATATCGCAATTTTTATATTCTTGATAGCTCATTATTATTGATTGTACCAAATGTAAAGCCAAATTTCTAATCAAATGAGTTTATATTTTTGTAATTTTTGTTTGATACCAATTCCGCCTCTTGTTAAACCTAAAACATCAGATGGTATTCGTTTGCAAACCAAATAAAATTCCCGCATATGATGCCGGACAAATCATTATATAAGAAAATTTTTGGATTAATTCTAAACTTTATTGATGCATAAGGTAGCTTAAGAGCTCGCTTCTTTTTTGAGATCTATGTTGAACAATTATTTTTGTTTTGTGTGGAATTTTTCATTTATTGTTGGAAAGGCAATTATTTTGTTTAAAATAATGGAAATCAAATTTTTTTCAGTTGCTAGTAAAAGATTTAAAAAAAACGGGGTCAACAGAGAGTGTATACGAAGGAGTAAAAATGTATATTAAAAAAAGTAGTCTAACTTAATTTTACTGTTATATTTCATATGACACAAGCGTTAAAAATAAAGCTATAGTAGCATATGTCTAAAGTTCGGGATTGGGAAGGGGCTAAAAGGAATTTAGCCGCTCAACTGTCAATATTGTAAATTTTTAAGAAAACTCCAACCACACAATATTCAGAAATATCAATTATTATTTTTCATTTATAATTTAAATTTTGTTTTTGAGCTTTTAAAATATTATTTACTATATTTAAGCATCGTTTTTGAAATATCTATACACAAAGTCAGCCTTGATTGCTTTTTTAGCTATTGAGGTAAAGAAAATTTTTACGTGTTTATGTTTTCAAGCACTTTCATGTTATAACAATTAAAAAAACGAAATTTCGATCTATGAATTCGAGTTTAGGCTTAATTTTTCTGTAAGAAAACCACTTAACATGAACAAATTCGCAGCTTCAATTTTTACAAAAATACAATGGACATATTGTGCGTTTGTAATCCATATTTCACAATAATGTAAATTATAATGTTAATATTCTACGTTTAGAGACTATTGATCATTTTTTTTTTATTTGGGATCCTCATCCACTTTCTAATAGCTTTTATAAGATTTGTAAGATTTATCTTCTAAAAGCCGTTAATAACATGCATGAACACTTCAACATTTGAATATATTTGCTTAGTCATTTTATGCTTGAAACTAAAGGATTGGTGCGGGCACTTTATTTTATGTAGGATTATTAGCCTTTACCCGTCAAATGTATCTTTTACTTTCTATTCTTAACTTTGAGCTATGTTTATCGTACCTATATTACTTCTTGAAATGATCACAACGTTAAAGTATCAATGTATATATTATATTGTATATATTGATGGTGGGATTATTTACCTACATAAGTTCCGCATACATATAACTTTAATTAAATTGAGCAACAACAAAAATAAAACATGATAACTTAGTTAAGTTAGAATTTATGTTTTGATCAATTGGAAGAGTTCTTGAACTTGAAGAGTTGATTGAAGTCGTTAATGGTAAATCATATTTGTATAGAGATAGAGAACAAAGAAGTTTCAAGTTAAAGCTACAAAATTGATTGTATAAATTTAAAACAATAAACAGAACTATTGTTTTAAACGTTATGCATTAATTATTGAATACAATAAAAAAAGGGTTACAGAGTATAAAAATAGAGACTAGTTAGGATAACGAACTGATATTTTTTTCATCAGTTGGAATGCTCTTTCGTGGTTAGATTAAAACGTCAAAGTATGTTTTATACATTATTAAAATTGTTCTTAAAAACTTATTCAGCATTTGCTAAAGTATTGTACAACGTCCTTTACTTCTAGTTGATTGTGATTGTGAATATTCTGTACCGATCACGCAGCCTGAACTGGTACAGCCCATCAGCTCGCGAAAAACATCCCCGATTTTGTAGTTGTATCTGAAAATGTAGGGGAATTTTTTATTAAAATATTGAATATTATGTTATATGTACTTACTGTGCTGAACACTCAATATATCCGCACCGCCAATGCTTTCGTACCAAAGTAGATATATCCTTGAGCTCCTTTGGAAACATAAATGGAAAGGATCATTAATAACGAGTTTCCTTTTTTCAGAATTATTTTAGCACCTGAGAACTAGCTCTTGCTTCGGATACACTGTCATATTTATTGCCAACCACAATTATACTAAAATCACGGTGATTGAAACTATCTAAGATTTGATCTCTCATTGAGCGGCAATACTAAAAAAAGAAAAATATTTAGCCGCCTGCCAAAAGAAGATTTTGTTTGTTACTTGAAACGTTTCTAGGTTCCCCATGTCGTAAACCAGTACATATGCATGCACCGTGCGTAGCCCCAACGGATGTCCATTGTTCCATTCAGCAAAGTTGTCTGCCGGAAACCGCTTCTATTTGTATTAAAAAGCGAAAATAATCACCAGATTTTTAAAACTATAGGCACGTTTTAGGTAGTAAAAAGCTACTACGAGTATATTATAAAATTAAGGACTTACTTGGGGCGGAACGTCAAGCACTATTAGCTCTCGTATGTAAGTATCACATACCAAGCAATTCTTGTAAACTTTTCGACGAGTTGTCTTTTGATGAAATTCTGGGAAGTCGTGATAAAAAAATTGCTAAAATATAACAGAACCATAAAAATAACTTTGATAAATATTAATTAATATTTTAAAGCGTTCGGACTTACTAACCTGTAATAAACTCGTTTTGCCCACGCCAGAGGCCCCCAAGAAAGCCGCCTTAAGGGGGCCCTGAAGCCATGGGGGTTCTGCACCACCCTCCAGAGTGATACGCTATGCTGAAATGCACTTATTTTGTATATGAACTTCCATTTCAATTGATATCTTAGTTGCATTTGCTGAGGTCGCAGTTGTCGTATTTGCTGGTTCGATACTGTATGTAAGCTTTGTACCTGGCGCCTGGGGCTTTGCTCTTCCTGATGTTTGTGTTGATACTCCGCTATTATGGACATAATCAATGCGTTGCCTACTACTGATCAATAGAGACTTTGAATTAATATTTGTTGGCGAAATTGTACTGCTCCACATTATATTAATGTTAAAATATTGGCAAAGCACTTTTGAACTACGGTATATAGTTGTATTCCAAAAACGTTTATTTCATGAAATAAATACAACGTTTATTGATATTTCTTAAGGCTGATCGATAGCTTTAACGTATTGATTAAATTGTTGTGTTGTTGTTAACTAAGTATTGCTGCAAGCAAGAAAAGGATAAATTTATATTAAATGGATTCGGAAGTGAAGTAGAACGATAAACGGGTCTGTACCTAGACCGTGTAACGTATATACACTTATTACCTTTTTTTCTTATTTTGATGTTTTTTTCCTTGCCATTGTTAATGTATCTTTTTAGTCGGGTATCGGGTATGAGCTAAAAAATAATGTATTTATCATTCAGATTTTTTCTGCTTATTAAAGCGATAAGTTAGATAAGTATTAGTACTTTTTATGACTGAATTATTATTGATTTTTTCACATTAATTTGTTTTGCAAATTTTTAATATCTTATAACAGCTGCTTTCAAAATAATTACGGTACATTTATATATACATAAATTTATGTTTATGTATAAAAACAAATATTACTCAACGTTCCACTGGTAAAAAATATACTTAATAAAGTTTCACCTTTTATTTAATTCAAACTAACTCGCGTGTTGTAACTAACAAATTGAAAAATTTCAGCTTATGTGACTCGTATTTGCACTCCCAAAATAGTGGCAGCTTATGTAACGACATACCAGTCTAAGTTTTTTGGACTAGGAACTACTTGAACATTTGGAACATTTTAATAATTAGGCAGGTTAGTAAACAATAATTAAATTAAATGGCAAAGTGAACATTTTCGTATTCCGGAGTTATTTATAAAATATTATACAACGTTTTTAGAAACAAATCGCTCGATAAATATTTAAGTACTAAAAACAAAAACATTGATGTACGCGAGTAACTAAATAATGTAAAAGCAAATAAGACGACTCACTCGGGCTATTTGAAAATATTGAACAATTATTTAATCTTCGGTTTTTTACACAATGGCGCACATGTTTTGCATAGCACCCATAAACAGAGTACGAGTACTATGTGACCGGAACGCGGATGCTGACGTACATGCCACGCCGATGGACCATTTTTGACTGGGTTCGACTCAATGTTTGTATTTTACTATACTAAAAGTGAGGGTTGCACTCTTATGCTCTTATTTGTAGCAACACCCCACAAGCTCTTATTATTCTTAGACAGAGAAAGGGGGTGGTTAATGTTTTTTACACGTATAACTCTTTAAACAATTTATAATGTTTTGAAGAGCATTTGAAAAATAAAGTAAATATTTTAACAAATATCTTGTTTTATGCTTAAAATCTTGATGTATAAACAAAGCAACAAAAAGAAAAACAAAACGTGCTTGCAAAACCTTTGTCACTTCCTTATTTCTTGCTCTTTGATCATGCGCCTTTTTATTTTACATAATTTGTTTTTTTTTTAAATTAAATTATAAACATTAATTTATATTGCCGATTGAGCAAGATGATTTTTTTTTAAGTATATCTAATTAATTAAATAAATCTAAAAATTATCTAAACGTGAAAAAAACTAAAATTTCAGCTTATCTTTATCTATTTCAATTATATTTGCCTAATATAAATTAGAAATATATTTGATATTATTTTATATTGACATTCATAGCTTTAATATATAGATTTTACAAAAAAAAATCGATCCTATTGATTCTCCTATATTATATCTCATATAATACCTTAATGGTTCTGTTTCTTTAGGAGCACTATATGCATACAACCAAATATATAAGGAATGGATGAAAAGTTCTGGATTTAATTGTGGGAATTTGTACTTCTGTTTTGAGTTTAATATATGACAAATATATATATGTAGGTGCGCGCACGAGGACATTGCATGGCGTGGAGAAGAATTTTAAAACAAAAAACTAGGGTATATATAACGCGAATTGGTATATAGCATAGGATTTTTCGGTTTTAGTAATAAAACGGTGTGTCCTTGTCCGTCATTATAGGTCTTTGCCGTGGGAAAAAGTTCGGAAAAACACAACCATGATTATACATCGTGCACCTATCTATATTCAAGACTATGGAGGGCTAGCTGCTATACATTGATGGATTTGCCATAAAATTAGTTTATGGCTCGAACTTGGCACCATTTTGGTTTCCGACTTGTAAACAGCAAGTTCGTCCTTCGTGATTCTAGCTTAGCTGAGAATTTAAGTGAGTGGATTTAATTTTAATTTAAAAAATATGCCTAAACATATTAAAAGGAATTAAAAAGCCCAAAAAATTAAATTTTAGAAAGCAACCATGCAGCCGAGCAAATACACCGGACTGGTGGCTGATCTTATGCCAAACATAAGGGCAATGAAGTATTCTGGCCTGTTTATGCATCAATTTACAGGCGGCAGTGCATTTATAAAAAGAATATACTCTTCTGTGCACTTGGCACTCATTATCTTTCAGTTTGGGTTTATATTGGTCAACATGGCTCTTAATGCAGAAGAAGTTAATGAGCTTTCCGGAAACACAATAACAACCCTATTTTTTACGCATTGTCTGACGAAATTTGTGTATTTAGCCGTCAATCAAAAAAACTTTTACAGGTTGGTGGTATAACTTTGGTTTGTTTTGTAAACTACGAATAATTTCTATTAAATTTAAACCGCGAGTAGAACTCTTAACATTTGGAATCAAGTAAACACACATCCGTTATTTGCTGAATCCGATGCTCGATATCATTCTATTGCTCTAGCTAAAATGCGAAAATTGTTTTTCTTAGTGATGCTTACTACATTTGTTTCGGCTACTGGTGAGTTCAAGTATTCCTAAGCCTAACAGAGACAACTGATAATATTAGTTAAATCTATAAGCCTGGACTACCATAACCTTCTTCGGCGAAAGTGTCAAATTTGCTTTTGACAAGGAAACGAATTCAACAATTACTGTGGAAATACCAAGGCTACCAATTAAATCTTTTTATCCTTGGGATGCGAGCAAGGGCATATTTTATATGATAAGCTTTGCCTTCCAAGTTTACTACTTGCTCTTTTCTATGATTCACTCAAACCTGTGTGATGTAATTTTCTGTTCATGGTTAATATTTGCTTGTGAGCAGCTGCAACATCTTAAAGGTATAATGAAGCCCCTAATGGAGCTTTCTGCCTCTTTGGATACTTATCGGCCGAATTCTGCTGCCCTATTTCGTTCATTATCTGCTCACTCAAAATCAGAGCTTATACAAAATGAAGGTAAGTTGTCTTAGCGTCAACTAAGTATTTTGTGTTTTTTTTAAATACCAGTTTGCAGAAAAGGATCCTGTAACGGATTTGGACATGTCTGGAATTTATAACACAAAAGCCGATTGGGGAGCACAGTTTCGAGCCCCATCTACCTTGCAGTCATTTAATGGTAGCTCCAATATCGGTGGCAATATTGGAAACGGCTCAAATCCGAACGGCCTTACAAAGAAACAGGAGATGATGGTGCGCAGTGCCATTAAGTATTGGGTAGAACGGCACAAGCACGTTGTGCGGTAAGTAAACATTAACATTTGAAGGTAGATATTCTAAAAATAACCATTTTATTACCCATGATAGATTGGTAGCTGCCATTGGGGACTGTTATGGACCAGCTCTTTTGCTCCATATGCTAACTTCTACCATTAAACTAACTCTTTTGGCCTATCAAGCCACCAAAATTACTGGAGTAAATGTTTATGCATTTACTGTAATTGGTTATCTTGGTTACGCTCTAGCACAAGTGTTTCATTTCTGTATTTTTGGCAACCGTCTAATCGAAGAGGTAGGTTAACCATTCATCAAATGTTCATGATTAAACTGATTTGACTCTATGTTTGTGTTAAGAGTTCATCCGTTATGGAAGCCGCATATTCCTGTCATTGGTACGATGGCTCCGAAGAAGCAAAGACCTTTGTCCAGATAGTTTGCCAGCAGTGCCAAAAAGCCATGACAATATCCGGCGCAAAATTTTTTACAGTTTCTCTGGATCTATTTGCTTCGGTAGGTAAAATATAGTTCTGATCAAAATATATATTTTGGTATTCCTTTTTTAGGTACTTGGCGCAGTGGTAACCTACTTTATGGTGTTAGTCCAACTCAAATAAATTAATTTGAATTTAAAGATTCAAAGAGTAATATTACATTCATATAATTTTGAGTTATTGAATTTTAATAATTTCTCTCCAATTAATAAGGAATTACGTATTCGTATGTTTTATATATATGTATCATCATATATATGCAATATTATTTAATAAACATGGCTTACAGGCATTATAGGATTTTTATTGGTATTTTGAAAGCACGTTTTCGGATTTCTGAATTACCATTGCTTTATTGCGTTGTTTTAGCTACTTTTGCAATTATTTTTGAAGCTTTGAATGTACCAAGCTGTATTATACATAGTGCCGGTATTTGTAAAAATAATGCTTACACATACCTTTACTTGTATGCGTGGTAAGTTTGTAAATGCTTTATTATGCTCTGTTTTACCCCTCTTTCTTAAAAAAGGGGGTAATACAGAGTATATTGGTTATGGTAGAGGTCAGACGTATATAAGAGTTGTAGGAACGCGCAACAGACCCTATAAAACCAAAATGGACAGTATGACGAGACAAATCGACAGGGCCATGTCCGTTCGTACGGAAAAAGACCTGAATTATGAAACCATAATAATCAAACTTGGTACCAAGATTCCCTATGCTCCTCGTCAGATGAAATTTATTAATTAATCCCAACCCTCCTTTTAGGCATCTGCCAACCGTCTTTCTCCTTTACACCCCATCGTTTAAGAGAGAACTTGGCTTACGAGTGGTACCAATTAAGTTGAAATTGGTCTCGCAAAACAGAAGCTATTGCCATTATACAGGTACAGAGTGTTTTGACTTCGTATCCCCGAAGATAGACTCGTCTCACCTGTTAAAAATGCGTTGGTACTTAGCTAATTAAACACGAAATTAAAAAAGGAACTTAAACGGTTAGTTTTTTATTTCCACAACTTTCTTTTGACGGCATTTAGTTTACTGTCTAATGAATAATGAAGAATATAAAAATTCGTAGCAACCACACAAACAAACACTAATGTATAAATTAGCTTTCCCGATTTGAAAAGTGCAATATTCATACTTTTCCAGACCAACACGCACTCGCCAGCTTTCTAAGACATATATTTTTATATATAACCAATTTTACCAAATGTATTGGGTTTTATAATTTTTGGTTTTTTAATTATTTAATTATGGCAAAAGACTTCAGTATAATTCCAATGAACATAGCCCTGAGTGGAAAGACTTTGAAATTCAATAATACCTTGATTTTAAAACAAGTATTACTTTTTAGGGTTGAAAACGGTTCCCTTCAATAAAACAAAGGCTTAAAGACCAGACTCGCACTCATTCGTGCATGAATTTTTGGTCTGAACTTACGAAAATACATAGTAAACGAATCCAACTAGTGCCACTGCAGTTAAAACTTCAATTGCGCTTACATATGTACTTCTGTTCGTCTGTGTGTACATATTTTCTTTTTTTTTTTACTGAATTTCGTAGCATGATCTCTTTCGAATTTACAGCTTTCAGTTTTTTGCACACACTTCTTTGTTGTTTTAACTTCAACCGTTGCGGCGAGTATATTTAAATGCCCCCAATCGTGTTTTTTACCTCAGTTCAGTTTTGGTCTCCAGAGTTTCGGCTGTGTTTAGTAGTGGCTCTACATTTTTCTTGCAGTGCACATTTCAATTCGAATTGACGCCAAAACTTTAATTTTAAAATTGAAAAAAAAAACTTTGTAATTTACAAAGGTGAGCCTTGCGTTGTTAAAAAAAAAAAAAACAAAACAAAAGACCTATACCCGAATTAAAAGTTTGCAAACAATCTTAAAAGATATTAAATTTCAAATAATTTGGAAGCTTTTGCAGAAGTACTCTGTACAAAAACTGCATAGTTACGAAATAACTAACAAATATACTTGTGCGATAACAAAACTTGACTCATAAGACAAGACAATGCAACAGTGGCAAGACCCAAAACACCAAATGGTGCAACTAACCGGTTCCTGCACAAGCCTCTTTTTCATAATAATACAATTCGCAAAAACTAAGCACTTTGGTCATTACCAATCTTTTCCTTCTTTGTAATAAATAGTTTCGCCCAGATTATGTCCTATCCAAAGAGCCAAATGTTTTAGTATTGTGATAATTAATTTTTTGGAATTGCCATAAGGTAAATTTCTAAAAATAAAAATTTAGTTAATCCCTGTCTTTCAGGCTAAAAGCACAAAAAGTAAAGTAAAGGTAGATGACCGAAATAGATAGTAAGAAGTAAGTAAGCTTTGGACTTTCGAAATGGCTTACAATAAAATTGGCTAAGTCTGCGCACATAATGATTGAGAAATATTTAATATCTTTACTTATTGGACTCGGTGTTGGCTCTAATGACCCTGTTTCAGCAACGATTACCATGGCTGGCTAAATGTAGCGCGTATAAAAAAGCACAAAGAAAAATATTAAAAAAATATAAACACCCCGCTTGTCTCAATTATTTAAAATGTAAATTATAAATTGAAAGAATTTTCAGAAACTATTTTGGATATAAAAACATTTCAAGATGATGATGCTTCATCCAACACCGGCGCAGCGTGTTAGCATACGCCAAGAACTTCGGGAACCTGAAGATCCAGCAGACATTGAGCGCGATATAAAGCTTATTCGGGAATGGTTGGAAACTCAACCGCACCTGCCTAAAGACATGGATGATATGAGACTTACAACCTTTCTAAGAGGCTGTAAATTCAGCCTGGAAAAGGTAAAAAAGAAACTCGACATGTACTATACCATGAGAAACGCTGCGCCCGATATTTTTTCGAATCGTGATATTAATCGAGAAGAACTAAGCATAGTGCTAGACTATGTGTAAGTATAAAGACGAGAGCGAGTAAAATAGATACTTTTATATGTGTTTCGTTTTTAGACATTGTCCAACTCTGCCCGGAATCACCCCAAATGGACGCCGCATAACTTTTATTCGAGGAATTGACTGTGATTTTCAGCCACATCATATTTTGGATGCCATGAAAGTAGCACTTATGATCGGTGATGTACGTTTGGCAGAAGAAAGTGTGGGAATAGCTGGGGACATCTTTATTTTGGATGCTGCTGTCGCAACGGCTTCACATTTCGCTAAGTTTTCCCCAACAGTTGTTAAAAAGTTTCTTATTGCTGTACAAGAAGCGTATCCTGTCAAGGTCAAAGAGGTTCATGTAATTAATATTTCTCCGCTGGTCGATACCATATTTAATTTTGTTAAGCCTTTTGTTAAGGAAAAAATTCGCAACCGTATAACATTCCATAATGATGTGGAATCTCTTTACAAGGTTGTACCCCGAGACCTTTTGCCCAATGAATATGGAGGAAAGGCTGGCGGGGTAGTAGATTTGAACCAATGGTGGAGGCAAAAATTGGCTGATCATACTCAGTGGTTTAAAGAACAGGAAGATAAGAAGGCAAATGAATCATTACGTCCTGGAGCACCGAAGACCAGTGATGAACTATTTGGCATGGAAGGAACCTTTAGGCAACTAAACATTGATTAACTGATTGTTTTTTTAGCTACGAGCCTATTTTTGCTTTCAATTAGCTTCATGTGGTTTTTATTTTGTGTAGTACCACAGTATACCATTTTATTTGTGCGCTTCATTGAGTTTTAAAAGGTTTTTAAATCATCATTTTTACCTATATAATTTTTACCTACGCTTGGCAATATGATATATATAAAAATAAATTTTGAAAAGCTTAATTATAATTTTATACCAGCCAAAAATATAATTATATGGTTTAATAAAAACTTTTGTTCTTAAATAGGTATATTATTCGGCATATACTCGTATACGTTTTAAATCTTCGTATCCGCCCCATTGTTAATTTATAATGAGTAGCTTAAACACACATTAGGCCCATATCGAAAGATATAAAAGCACGTATCATATATCTTCGTCTCAATAATATTCTTAAAATGAATAAGCGAAGTGATCTATTTATCTTCATAAGGCGCACATTTTATGTGGCAGCAATGTGTTCCCCAGATTTTTCAAAAACAAACAAATATATGCATTCTATAGTGAAAATTATTGGATTGCTGTATGAAATCCTATCATATTTTACACTGATTCATATTGCCGTGTTACACATGTGTACAATTTATATAAACTATGACAGCGGTGATCTTGAATTTCTCGTAAACTGCCTAATTCAAACTATAATATATATATGGGCTATAGTTATGATCCTTTACTTTCGACGTATATGCCCAAAAAAGTTGAAATGCCTGATCAACTGTATTAACTACAAGTATGAAGTGCGGTCGGCTCCAGGCCTAACATTTGTCACAATGGAAAATGCGCACAGGAGGTCTAATCTATGGATCAAAAGCTACGTTTATTTATGTTTCGTGGGTACCATATTTTGGCTAGTGCTACCACTAGCTTACCGCGATCGACTGCCCTTGGACTGTTGGTACCCAATTGATTACAAGGTAATATAACATTCTAACGAATATTTCCGGCTTAAGACAGAGCTATATAATAATAACTACTAAGTCTGTTTTTTTAACGTAAAATAAAAGGGTAAGTATCTGAAAGACTTACTTACTCTTTTACTCGTTGTGCCATTCCTTTAGTTTCAAGGCCGTTGCATCAAAATGTTGTTAATTGCAAACACATATGAGCCAATAAAATAAACACTTTTTTGGTAAAAAAAATCGCTTAAACTGATGATGAGACTAAAGCAGCGCGGTTGTAATAATTGATGAATGATGTTAATGTAATACTTTTAGCAAAAACAATAAGTGCACTACAATATTTAAGTCTACCACAAAATCACAAAGAAAAAAACAAAAAAATATAATATGTGCAAAACAAAACGTATTAATCTTGTGTAGAGCACGTCTATTATGTTTCACACGTTATCCGATTTAAATTAAATAACACTAAAAGATGAATTCAAATTTAGTAAAATTTAAGTTAAACTCTTGATCGTTGCTGAAATACTTGTGCTGCCATACACAAAAACACATTACTCCCTCGATACAGTGTGGCAACGCTATTTGAATGAAAATTACTCAACTATTCGATTTTATATCGAGCGAAGTTATACCTCAAATATGAAATCTTTTTTAACAATTAATTTTTTTCGTAATCAGCACGCCAAAATTTAAAATATATCAAGTTTTAAACATATCGGGCGTGTGCCTTTATCAGAACTCCAAAGTCTAAATATTTGTAAAGTATTCGATAGTTGTAAAGTATCCACCCTGGTACAAACAGTTACACTAATAAATAATTCTAACGGAACCCAAAGCGGATCGGCGGAGCTAAAAAAAATTACGAAAATTTAAGGCGTCGGATAATAAAAACTAAAATGTAATGCTATAAAACAAATAAGTTAGTGCAGCCACGTTTTAAATAGTGTTTGTTGTTTTTGCCTAGCTGCCTGTTAATGTGTTGTGTGTTTTTTTTTCCTTTTTTTTATGTGCCAGCAGGTTGGTGCTTTTTTTTATGTACAAAGTGAAGTTAGCGGATTTAATGATTTGCTGGTATACACAAAAAATGTTTCCACCTGGCACTACAATTCTTTAATTATCGTGAATTTACAAAATAAGTGTTCAAATCATGTATGTTGTGCCTAATGCTGACAGACCTCAACAATATTTTGGTAAGCTTTAGAATACAGAACTTTTAATAAAATAAGTTTTCAATATGATTTAAATCATACATGCAATTTATTTGACTCAAAGAAGCCTCATTTGGGAACTCAATTAAAGGGCTTCTATTTTTTTTTTTTTTTTTATAGCAATCGATTGTGTATGAAGTGATTTTTCTTCTTCAAGCACAAGGCCAAATATTAGTGGCGGCAGCGTTTGCATGTTCTAGTGGGTTTCATATGGTGTTAGCTATTTTAATATCTGGCCAATTTGATATATTAAACGCTAGCTTAAAAAACATAATAGCTACAAGTTATATTAAAATGAATGCCAAGAGGGAGAATTTTTTGTAAGTAAATACTTTTAAGGCTTGCTATTCAAAACACTAGAATACATATTTTATTCAGAGTACTTGTTGAAGCCCAAAACTCCGGCGACATCGGAAATGCTCTGTACAGCTATGCGCTTGAACAGAGTACACCATTAGAAAAACTTAATGAAAACTCATCTGAAAAAGAAATTGATTTCATTTTGGCTTTTAAGCAGTCCTTAGTGCATTGCTTGCGACATCATCAGTATATACTTTCAGTCTTAAAAAAAATGGAGACCTTTTACAATCCGATTTGGTTCTTTAAAATGGGGGAGGTTACCTTTCTATTATGTCTGGTGGCTTTTGTCTCAGTTAAAAGCACAGCTACAAATTCCTTTATGCGCATGATATCGTTGGGGCAATATTTGTTTTTAGTTTTATATGAGCTATTTATAATATGCTATTTTGCCGAACTTGTATATCAAAATAGTCATCGGTGCATGGAGTCCCTATTTCAAAGTCCTTGGTATCTTCATTTGTTGGAAGTGCGCAGCTATTATTTTTTTTTTCTTTTAAATGCTCAGAAACAATTTCAGTTATCTGCTGGAAAGATATTTACACTTAACGTGGAACGTTTTCGAGGAGTAAGTTATGAGCTTTAGCGCAGCGGAAATATTTAGAGAATCTATAAAAATTTTCTTCTTATAGATTATAACAACGGCTTTCTCATTTCTTACCATACTTCAGAAATTGGATGCAAGAAACTAAAAAAAGATAGGCCAAGTTGTGAACTCTTAACAAATTAAGGTCAAACATTATTTTATTCGTAAAAAATATTCCACATCTTATTAGATTTGATAGTTTTGTATTTTGACTAAAACAGTTTTTGTAATAACAAATTATCCAAAAATTTCGGTTACAATCTTACAAAACTGATATTGTTTATTATATTATTTGTTATTTTAAATCATTTTATAATTTAAAATAATATCTAATTATTAGGTACTTGGGTTCATTTTGAAGCAGTTCTTTATTGATATATGCAATTTTAAAAAGTCGTCCCAGATACTTTGCCTGAGTAACTAGACTATTACAATCATTATCTCTTAGCAATTCAATTTCTTTTGTTTCTGTTCTGTTTCGTGTGCGTTTGGTATCTAATCCTCTGAGCGATTCAGCCCTCAAATTTGAGTTTCTAAATATGTTGAAATTTGAATTCCGAATTGTTGTTTATGGCTATGTACTTATTTTTTTATATGTACAATTTAAAATAAAAATTAGACATATTTATATACACAACGCATGTATTGAACTCACAATACTTTCAGCTAAACATGGGCTATAATTTTGTGCATAGGCATAGAATTGTTTAAATAAATACCAACATTACCCCTACACCTTTAAATAAACTTGTCTTAGTCATTCCAATATACAAAACAAAAATTACAGCAATAAGCGCGGAGCGAACAATACTTATTGAAAGAAAGTGTTGGTTTTATGCTTGCAAATAGTTTGATTTGTGCGTATAAATTGCTTTTTATAATAAATTATTTTTTTTATACATCAATGCAATACTACTGCTTTATATACACTTTAGAACTGCACATTAAGGTTTTATTTGTGTACAATGTTTTGCATATGGCCCTTTTGTATTAATGCATTTACGTACCCATCCGTGGCTATTTTTCTGCAACCAGCAATGACTAGTATGTGATAGTTGCGTTGGCGCTAGCTGGTATGTACCATGTGAACTATGCTTGGAGTATTGTCATGGTTAAAATGCTCTTTGTTCACAATAACTTGCACGACATAACCCTGTTGTATGTTGCATTCATCAATGGGGACTTTGTCGCCAAGCAATTTTCCGCTGTAGAACCAGCGCTGACAACATGCATCTACACCTTCAATTGTCTGTCGGTTAAAAGAAAATATTTATAAATTAGATAATTTTCATAATTATTGATAGTTTATCATACATGTAGTTTTTTTTTGCATTGTCCAATTGTGTCTTTTGAGTACACAGGCAATTTCACGTCAGCCATAGTAGATGATATTCGTAATTTAAGTACAATTTCTGTTCCACCATCCACCGGTTCCGAATACTCAGCAGGAGAATCACGGCCACTTTCTTCCTTTACAATATTTATTGGATAGGAGAGACAGTATATTGGGACTTTATATTGAGAGCCCAGTTCGTCATAACATTCAGTGAGGTAGCTGAAATAATTTGTTCATTTTAATTAGGTTTATAGGGAAAAAAATTTATCCACCTTTAACCCATTTTATATAAAGAACGTAACTTTGCTTTTAAATTAAAAAAACATTTTTAAGTCGATACATACCCGTTTGGGACGGATATATTCGCCCCGTCCAGTATTGCTTGAGCCATTTGAAAGTCCAAAGCTTCTGCAGCATTAGTTGCCGCACGCAATGCATCCCAAATTTCTTTGCGACCATCAAATGCAGGAGCTGTATCCCAAAACTCGTCACGTTTTGACCGCAGTTGTCCTTCAGTAAGGGGGACATCTGACCGCCAGCGTATGGTTTCATGACAAAGTGGCCGATTTTTTCTAGAAGGTCCACCTAATGCGAGTCCTGTAATGGTGTTTTTTTAATAATTATATTAAAAACTTTTAGCTGCACGCTGTAATTTACCTGCACTGTTTGGACGGGATATGCTAGCTGAGGAAACACTCATTGTTTCGTTCTCTGGATTCATACGACACACACATGCACCCATTTTCGTATTTTTTTTGTAGCGTTAAACATTTAATTTACTTCACGTCAATATTTCAAAGTAAACAAAGCTAGATTTCCTTCAAGAGTCCCACAAAGGTGAGACTAGAGGATGAAATTACTTTTATATACTTTTATTAAACTCGCCTCGCGTTTTTCCATACATTAGTGTTGGGTTGTTCGTTCGTAAATGATCCAGAGGAACTGTTCCCTTAACTGAGCAAGTCAAGCTAGTTCGTATCTGTCGTGCACAGGTTATTCGATCTAGTTCCTTTATTCCTTTATTTTACTTCAAGAAGTTTGCGTAGCCAAACTAAATAATAATTATACTAAAAATTGAAAAATATATTAAATGTTAGAGTTGTTTCATATAACTTGAATATAAACTTGCTTTTAAACTTTACATTTATAAATGTAACCTCAAAGAACGAACTAGTTCGAGCCTCGTAACGGAGAACATTTCTTGAAAAGATCTAAGTTTACCCAATCTTATGTTAAATTGAACAGTGCTGTATAATTTTAAAACCAAACCGCTGGTTATTGGCGCTCTTATGGTTTTTTAAAATTGCAAAATAATTATATATATATATAAAAAACAAATTAAAGGTGAAAATTTGTAGTTTCGTATTGTAGATTGTTTCTTTTAAGAATTAATACTCTTTTTATTTTTTTTTTATTCCTTCTGGTCTTTGTTTGGAAATAGAATAATATAGGCAGGATTTAAACTATTTATGTATATATTAGCATCTCCCACCTCGGCTTGTAGATAAAAAATACAATTATTAAAACTAACTATAGAAATACATATTTCTGTTATCCGTTAAAAAATGTTCTTGCGCTTCACTAAGAAGTTGGCAGAAGAAAACCACAGTTATATGAACATTCCAGTCAATGTCGCTGTGAGCACTGTCGGCGTCATTTCGGTCACAGCGACTTCCAATCAGCAAAACGAAAGACTTGAATTCAGTTAAGTGAAGACAGCGAACTCGATACGTGCTTGGCCGCGGACGGAAAGAAACTTTGCCGCGAAATAACCACCACTGACCGGATAAAGACGGCGATCGGCCACGGTACGTGCGCGCATGCGTGTATGTATGTATTTCTATAAAGGTGTGCGAATGAACGGGTAAAAACTTATGTGGAAATAAGAAATGGTTATATAGTGATTGCAAATAAATAAATCTAATTCCAAACAATATAACTTTCATATTATAATAAATAACAGCTTTTTCTGGTAAGAATTATATCTAAATGAAGGCATGAGAGTTTTTAATTGTGATTTTTCTAAGATTATATTTGTATCTTTTATTTACAAGTTGTGAAAGTGAAAATTTTTGTTAGATTAGGTTTCCAACTCTTTTGTATAAAAAAATAGACAATATCGCTGTCGCAATGGACTATGTCTTGCCATCCCTTTCTTGATTTACATTCACTTTTCTTTTGCCCTCGCTGTTTTGCAGTAAAACCAGTTTACTTTAAATAGAGCTAAAGAAATCAAAAATCTTTTACGTGTATCAGTTCCTGTGACATACACATAAGCACAATATAACTGTTGCTCATTCATATTTAAAAATATGCGTGTGCAATGTGCACATAAGTCTGTGAAACCAACTTTTAAAACATAACTTTCTTAACCTTTTTTTTAGTAAACAGGTTTGGTGCTTAAATGTTGTGCTTGAGCGCCACACTTTTGTTTTTCTTTTCTGCAAAAAATAAACAAGTTTAGAAAAAAAATTTCGTTGTTAAGATATAGTTTTTAGGAATTTATCTGCAGACACATAAAATTATTTAAAATTAGTTAAATATTTACATTACTTAAATAATCATATTTCTGAAATGGGTAAATTGTCACCGAAATCCCTTTGTCGATACCGGAAATTTCGGCCCGCAAATGTCTTTTTCTTTGTGACTCATTCGGTTTGCTAAAAAATTATGGTCGATTTATAATCTGCATTTGTATCTTGCTTGAGCCAACTGCAGCTTACGTTTTTTTTTTCATTGAATTGGTTTCAGGTTTGGTGTGGCTGTAATATACATACAAGTATAACTTTACAGTTGACGTCGCTTGTAAACGATTAATTTGATTTCGCAAAATATTATTTTAAGAAATTTATAGTTGTAGGAAATTATAAGCATAATATTTTGTGACTCCAAAGGTTTTCGAATAATATATTTTTAATATACATGTTAAGATATGTAAATTAGTTTGAACAAGCAAAAATAGTCACTACTTTTTCATTAAAGAAGTGTTAAAACGACCGTGACAGGACTCGAACCTGCAATCTTCAGATTCGAAGTCTGACGCCTTATCCATTAGGCCACACGGTCAACATAAGATAACTGGGTGGTTGTAAAGTTATAAACCATCTAGGCACATTCCAAACAAACCCTTGTTTTAATTACATAGGATTTATAATCCAAATATTTAAGCGGATTGTATAATATTTCGCCTTAAGCTGGACGTATTTGAATGTAAAAATATTTTAAGCCCACATTGCAATATTACAATTACTTTTATTCGCACATGCGGGACCTATGTTAAAATCGGGTATGGTAAGAGTATGAAAATGCGTTTAAGGGTGTATACTGGCTGTTTTGTTCAGAGGTGTTTGTTCCTTAAATACTTAAGAGACGCGCAATCATCTGCGCAGATGCGAAATTTGTAACAAACTCAGCTTCCCAGGCTCTGTAAACATAGTACAAATTAATACACATACACATACAGAAGGCTAATCAACAGTTGACATTATTACTGTGCTCACTTTAGAACAAATTTTTAGTACTTATATACATTTAAATAAACCGCTCCTAAAACCATGCTGGCCCGTTCTAAAGGCGACCAAGCACACTCGGGGCACATGATTTATGCACGCCAAATTCCGGAAGCCGATATAAATTTAAATAAACAGCCCGCACTTGCTCTAAGCCCCTCTCCTGTACGAAACCGACGATTCAATATAGTTCAGCTGAGTAATCAAGAAGTTTGTAACTCTGCTGGAATCACGTTAGGACCTGTAATGAAGAAGGGTAAAGACAATATAAAACCGAAAGATGTAGAGAATGCCCAATTTTGTCTCGTAAAAAGGGTCAATCAAAATAAGATAAAGACTATACAGGCGCAAACATATCCAACCAAAAAATCTTCCAATTTGACTGAAAACGCAAAAATAAATTTAACTAAAACTTCAGAAACAGCTAATGAAAATATTGAAATGAGCGACGAGCAATACAATCAGAAAATGGAAAGACTATTGAAATGTATAATTACGGAGGTTGAAATAGGAAAGCGCCTTCAAAAAGTTAAGTTACAAAATGGACAAGCCCGAAATTTAAAACAATTAGACCTTTTGCGTTTAAATTACGAACATGAACGCTTTCGCTTAATGGAACAGCTCAATCTGAACTATAAGTATCGATCGCCATCACCATCCGTTTCACCCGAACATTCAAATTTGACGACAGTTCCACAAAATTTTAGTCGGAGGCTAAGTCAAATATCCTCTACGATTGATAATACTCCTTGTGCTATAAAACATTTGGATGCGCCGCCTAATTTCACAAAGTGCAGGGAAAAGGCTGGCGGTGATAAACCAAAATTAACATTATTGGAAAAAAAAACCGAAATGAAAACCAAAAATTCACGCCGTCCTCAAAGACCTACCATTGGTAATTATATCGTTCCCCCTATCGATCTATGTGATAAGATCAAGTCAAAACTCGTTCGTGCAGAGAATAAAGACTTCAAGACGTGCACAAAAAAGCCATTAGCAAAACAAACCTCGTCCAAGGAGATGTATTTTTATGTGCAGGACGAAAAACTCGATGAAGATTCTTCAGATTCTTATCAAGATGTTTTGGGCCCTCAGTGTTCTGTGGCAATGAAAGCTACAAACATGCCACCGCGCAATGTTTCTATTTCTACCTATTTGAGTAGTTCAGATTAACTAAATTGTTACAAATTTAAAGAAATATTTGCGTAAACTGTAAAATTTTATAAGTATTATTCCAAGAATTTGTAAGTAAAACAAAAGTATTAATAAGTTAAAAATAAATTAATTAAAAACCATTTAAGCTTTATAATTGTATTATTAAATTTGTAAATTGTATTTTAGCGCATCGTCCTAGCTTCGACACCAAACTGGAACTGCTATTCGCACAACTAAAATATGTCTGCCATGCGTCATCGGCCAGCAGCTTTAGCTGAAACAGGAGATCATGGCGACAGTGACGAGAACTTTACCGACGATGAGAGCACACCACTCACTCAAGACATCTACGGTGGAAGGTAAATTTGAAGTTTGTTTCTATATTTATTTACCACCATTAACCACTGATCTCATTATAGTCAACGTACCATACAGGAAACGAAAGGTTGGGATGTATTTCGGGACCCACCCATTAAGATTGAGACGGGATCGACGGCAAATCAGGAATGTTTGGAATTAACCATAAAAATTTTAAAGGTCTTCGCATATATATTTACATTTATAATTGTCCTATGTGGTGGAGTAATTGCTAAAGGCTGCGTTCTCCTAATGACGTCTCAGATACGCAAGGATAAAAAAATGGAATACTGCAATAAGGATTTGGTACGTACGCACTAATTATGTTGCCCTGTTTTTAACCATGCTTGGCTCTAAACGATTAGGCAAAAGAATAATATAATTTATTTGTTTTCTTTTTTTTACAGGGACGCGATAAAAATTTTGTTGTGAAATTGCCGGAGGAAGAACGAGTAGCTTGGATTTGGGCCTTAGTCATAGCATATTCATTGCCTGAAATTGGGTCCCTAATACGATCGGTTCGAATATGTTTCTTTAAAACGTTTAAAGTGCCAAAAACTGGCCACTTTCTCTTTGTCTGGCTTATGGAGAGTCTAAGCGCACTCGGCACTGCGCTATTCATGTTTGTTGTGTTGCCACAAATCGATGCGATTCAAGGAGCCATGCTGACAAACTGCCTTTGTGTAGTACCAGGAATTTTTGGCCTTCTTTCGCGTACTTCCAAAGAGGGAAAACGATTCATGAAGGTCATTATTGATTTGGCAGCTATTGCAGCCCAAGTAACTGGTCTTGTCATTTGGCCGCTTTTAGAAAATCGACGCGAACTATGGGTTATACCAGTTGCCTGCATAATGATATCTTGTGGCTGGTGGGAAAATTATGTGTCATCGCAATCGCCCTTTGGGGTCGTGCGAGCTTTAGGCCGAATTAAAGAGGAAATGAAGTACACCCGATACTTTTCACATATGTTCCTTTCCATTTGGAAAATAATGCTATTTATCTGTTTAACTTTGCTTATATACTGGGCACAAGGTGACGAGCCAGGAAACTTATTTAGCATGTACGGAGATGCCTTTGGGCCACACAAAATCCTAGTTTATGAACTTCCAACAGGTCTATCAGGTGTTCTCCCTGACACGTTGGAGTCAGCCAATATTGATACTGTAGATATTGATGCTGCATACAACTCGGTGATCTATGTGCTTCTGCTACAAGTATTTGGCGCCTATTTGTGTTATATTTTTGGAAAATTTGCTTGCAAAATCCTTATTCAAGGCTTTAGCTATGCTTTTCCGGTTAGCTTAACCGTACCTATTTCGGTATCAATACTTATAGCCGCATGCGGCATTCGAATCGACGACCCCTGCTTTTTTCATGACACCATACCGGACTACTTGTTTTTCTCAAGCCCGTCAAATTTCCGATTTAATAATTTTGTCTCGGAACAAATGGCCTGGGCCTGGATTCTTTGGCTACTAAGCCAAACTTGGATTGCCCTTCACATTTGGACTCCCAAATGTGAACGCTTAGCCACTACTGAAAAACTGTTCGTTCGTCCAATGTACTCTTCTCTTTTAATCGATCAGTCGATGGCCTTAAATCGGCGTCGCGATGATCAAGCAGATGTTAAAACAGAGGTAAGAAATTAAAATTTGTGATTCTTTTTCTCTTAAACTAATTTTGTATTATTCTTATTTATAGGACCTCTCGGAAATTGAGAAGGAAAAGGGTGACGAATATTACGAAACTATTTCAGTTCATACCGATCGCTCTGCAGCACCCAATAAATCATCTATCAGATCGTCTGATAATATAACCCGTATTTACTCTTGCGCTACCATGTGGCATGAAACTAAAGATGAGATGATGGAGTTCTTAAAAAGTATTATGCGGATGGATGAGGACCAATGCGCAAGACGTGTAGCTCAAAAATACTTGCGGGTTCTTGATCCCGATTATTATGAATTTGAAAGTAAGTGCATGCTCTGAAAAACCCAGTTTAATTGCATTTATTAATTCTTTTTCCTTTTTTTTGGAAAGCGCACATATTTTTTGATGACGCTTTTGAAATATCCGATCACAGTGATGATGATATACAGTGCAATCGCTTCGTTAAGCTTTTGATTCAAACAATGGATGAGGCAGCTTCTGAAATACATCAGACAACGATTCGTTTACGACCACCAAAGAAATATCCCACACCTTATGGTGGCCGTTTGGTGTGGACTCTTCCAGGAAAAACAATGTTTATAACACATCTGAAGGATAAAGATAGAATTCGTCATCGCAAGCGCTGGTCTCAAGTCATGTACATGTATTATTTGCTTGGTCACCGTTTGATGGAGTTGCCTATTCCAGTTGACCGCAAGGATGCTATTGCAGAGAATACGTACCTACTCACTTTAGATGGCGATATTGACTTTAAACCGAATGCGGTAACTCTTTTGGTTGATTTAATGAAGAAAAACAAAAATTTAGGTGCAGCATGCGGACGAATTCACCCAGTTGGATCTGGTCCTATGGTCTGGTACCAACTTTTTGAATACGCTATTGGCCATTGGCTTCAAAAAGCCACCGAACACATGATCGGCTGTGTACTTTGCAGCCCCGGTTGCTTTTCATTATTTCGTGGTAAAGCTCTAATGGACGATAATGTTATGAAAAAGTATACAACACGATCAGATGAAGCCCGACATTATGTTCAATATGATCAAGGCGAGGATCGTTGGCTTTGTACTTTACTACTCCAACGTGGCTATAGAGTTGAATACTCAGCTGCATCCGATGCGTACACACATTGTCCAGAAGGTTTTAATGAGTTTTATAACCAACGCCGAAGATGGGTGCCTTCAACCATAGCAAATATAATGGATTTACTTGGAGATGCTAAGCGGACCATTAAAATCAACGATAACATATCACTGCTATATATTTTCTACCAAATGATGTTGATGGGTGGCACTATTCTTGGACCAGGCACCATTTTTCTTATGTTGGTTGGAGCATTCGTTGCGGCATTTCGTATAGATAACTGGACATCATTCCACTATAACATTGTTCCCATTTTATTATTTATGTTTATTTGCTTTACTTGCAAGTCCAACATACAACTTTTTGTGGCCCAAGTCCTGTCCACTGCATATGCCCTAATCATGATGGCTGTTATAGTCGGAACTGCCTTACAGCTGGGAGAAGACGGCATCGGCTCCCCATCTGCGATATTTTTAATAGCAATGACGGGATCGTTCTTTATAGCTGCTTGCTTGCATCCACAAGAATTTTGGTGCATAACGTGTGGCTTAATTTATTTATTATCCATACCATCAATGTATCTGCTTCTTATCCTTTATTCCATAATCAACTTGAATGTAGTTTCATGGGGAACACGAGAAGTGGTTGCCAAAAAAACTAAAAAAGAACTTGAAGCAGAGAAAAAGGCCGCTGAAGATGCAAAGAAGCGTGTAAAACAAAAGAGTATGCTTGGATTCCTTCAAAATGGTATTGGTGATAATGTCGATGAAGAAGGCTCAATCGAATTTTCATTAGCCGGCCTATTCCGCTGTGTGTTTTGCACTCATGGAAAAACCTCAGATGAAAAGCAGCAACTCACAAATATTGCTGATTCGTTGGACACTATAAAACAGCGGATTGACACAATAGAGAATGCTGTTGATCCGCATGGACATCATTCTAGACATGGACATGGACGCCGGCGTACAACTTCTAGTGGTTCGAAGGATCATCATTTATTGAGCTCAGTCGCTGAAAAATCCGGGGATGAGACTGATGAATCCGATTCTGATAGTTCTGCAGAACCTAAACAAGAACGTGACTTTTTAACTAATCCCTATTGGATAGAGGACCCCGATGTTCGCAAGGGTGAAGTGGCCTTTTTATCCAGTTCTGAAATTCAGTTTTGGAAAGACCTTATAGATCAATATTTATATCCCATTGATAACGATCCAGTGGAACAGGTAAGCGCATATGTATTATTCTTCAATGTTTTGGACTCTTGTGCAACGAATTTTTTAACAATAGTATTCAAAATGCCCTTGCGCACTCTTTTTTAGGCCCGAATAGCTAAAGACTTAAAAGAGCTTCGAGATTCGTCGGTGTTTGCATTTTTTATGATTAATGCTCTGTTCGTTCTAATAGTATTTCTTTTACAATTAAACAAAGATAATATTCACGTGAAGTGGCCATTTGGCGTGCGCACAAACATAACATACGATGAGTCCACACAAGAGGTAATTTTATAAAAATAATTTAACTAACTTTTTTTTCTTTTCTCTTTTGATTTTGATTATTTGCCCAACGGAAATATTGGGTGCACTAGGCTCGCATTGCTGGCGACTTAATTGAACTTCGCAATAAATCGGTCTTCGCATTTTTTATGGCCAACGCCTTGTTTGTGTTAATTGTTTTCTTATTGCAACTTAATAAGGATAAATTGCATATAGTTTGGCCCCTGGGTGTTAAAACGAACATTACCTATGTCGAAGAAACATCAGAGGTTCTTACCTTTTATTTTTTTTTATTTTAACAACTACTACTGCCGTGTTTGTTATTTGTACATACGCTCGCACAAACATTTCTTAAATTTCAAAGATATAACTTACTCCCTTTGTCAATGGATACCTGCACCAAACGCTCCCATGCTGTGTTTGATAGAAAGTCTTTTAATATGTCAAATGCATAAATCCTACTGAATATCGTAAACCTCCGAGGAAAACCATATGCATTTTTTTGATTATGGGTTCAACAACACATTTGTTATTTTGACCCCCGATTCCATTGGTTTCCGGTTTTAACATTTACAATTTTAAGACAAAAGATTTTCCTACACAATGGTGGAAAAGCATTAATTCCAACACCATAAATTAAAAAAAGCACGCATCAACGGCAAATGATACATTGAATCGCCTGCTATTTTTTTATACCACATATAATACATATACTTTAAAAGTAAATAATTTTTCCCGATGTTAAGCTCCAAGGCATGGATAAACCCCAAAAAATACTCCAAATACTCCTACCAGCATGTCAAATGTTTCTAAAATCTGTTGCAACAAAACACATTAAAGTGGAAGCATAAAATAATTCTTGTTCCCATCAACCCTTTGAGTTCCATTATTTAAAGTAATGGATCTTTAAATATAGTGAAATGTATTTAATTTGATTAATGATAATGATTATTGATTTATTAGGTTCACATCTCAAAGGAATATTTGCAACTGGAACCCATTGGTCTTGTGTTTGTGTTCTTCTTTGCTCTTATTTTAATAATCCAATTTGTCGCAATGTTGTTTCATCGATTTGGGACACTATCTCACATATTGGCTTCAACTGAATTGAATTTCTGTAAAAAGAAGTCGGAGGATTTAACACAAGATCAACTAATTGATAAGGTTTGTTTCAATTTTATTGGGAAACATTAAAGAAATAAATATATTAATTAAATATTTCTCTAGCACGCAGTAGAAATCGTGAAGAACCTTCAGCGTCTTCAAGGAATTGATGGAGATTACGACAACGACTCGGGCTCTGGACCTGATCGCATTGCCCGTCGGAAAACAATACAAAATTTGGAGAAAGCACGGCAACCACGACGGCAAATTGGAACGCTAGACGTTGCCTTTAAAAAAAGGTTTCTAAAGCTTACGGCGGATGCAGAAAATAATCCGTGTAAGTTTAACTAGTATTTCAAAAAATTATTTTGTTTATTCTTTTTATTTATTTTTTGTTTAAGCCACTCCCATTCTAACACGACGCTTAACAATGCGTGCTGAAACTATTCGCGCTTTAGAAGTTCGTAAAAATTCAATAATGGCACAACGACGTAAACCGGTAATGCAAACTCTTAATGCCAAAAACGAGTATGGTATATCTACGGCAGTCCCAAATAACAACGGAGTTAATCTGCGCAGTGGGCGCATTTCCAATGCTGGTATAAGTATCAAAGACGTGTTCAACGTTAGTGGAGGGCCTAATGAGGTTTGTTTAAACATTACATTTTACCCGAAAATAAGGAACGTTTTTGTTTAATTTTTAAATCAATAGGAAATCTACGGTATTGGGTCAAATGGTGGAGGTACTGTCAATCAGGGATATGAACATGTTTTGGACGATGAGGATGGCAATTCCATGCGATTAACCACACGAAACCCACATCCTCAGGTGTCCTGGAGTCAAAACACAAACAATAACAATACAGGACGAATGTAAAACTATAATTTCAGCCTACACCTACTATCGTTACGTGTAAGACAAACAAAACATTTTTTCTTATATCCTTTAAAATATGTACTATTTGCCTAGTTTATTTTAAGTCTTACGTCGGCATATGTATGTATTTGAGAACTATTAATAATATGTGATGAACAGTTGAATTCTTAACAACTCCTATGTTCAGCTAAACACACTGCCATTCGTACTATCGATTTATGAATCGCTAGTGCACTTAAAGATTCAGATATTGATCTTTTAGACCGTATTTTAAAAACAAATTTGATGTACCAAAAGGTTTTTAAAATGATTTGATTTGGGCACAATACCAGTGTATGCTGTAAAATAATACTCATTAAATATATAGACAAAATTTCTACTCTTGCCGTTTTACAGATGCTAGAAAAATCGCATAAAATAACCGTTGCTATAATTCCGTTTTTAATTGTGAACAAATTATATATATCATAACATTTAAAGGTACAATATAATTATACAAATATTTTTATAACATCTATAGCACATGTAAGTTAATGTATTTATTCTTTACAGAAAAAAAGAAGCATAATTTTTTATCTGTGTCCACCGATTGCGTCGTATATTTGGTTTTCTTAATTGAAAAGCATATTGCCCTTCTTTGCGGCTATCGGCAAGCGATCACCCATAAGAAATGGATTCATTAGATTTTGCATAGGAATATCTGGCAATAGAGCCTTCTTGACCACACTATTGTCGCTGTTCATAATATTTTCGTTTTGCTGAAACTGATGCATCAAAAATTTCTCTACTGCGGAAGTCATATCGCTTTCGGTGGAAGAACCGCTATCTTGGTCAGCACAATCAAACATATGCTCACTATCGCAGGTGCAATCTTGTGCGGCTTGAAATTCCCGAACGAATATGGCTGTATTTTCGAAATTCACGAGACATCCACTTTTAGCTCCCAATTCTGCACTAAAGCCTTCTGGGCATGGATTAGGAGGATTGCAGTATGCGGGTAAGGTTGAATCGGCTTTAACTATTGTATTATATGTATTGGGGGCTTGGTCAACGGCACCATTGCCATATGGATGGCCCCAAAGTGAACTGTGCTGCAAAAACTCCTGGTCCCGTAACGAGGGACTAGCAGATTGTAGGACACAACCACTGTCCCTATCACCTTCAGGACATAGATTTGAATATTTTGGATTTGCAGGGAATTCTACGTTGTCTTTGACAGCAGCGGCGGCAGCCGAGAGAACGGCTTCATTATCCACATCATAATAGCCTGCTTGCATATCATTCCCCATACGATTTAAAATTTCATTTAGAAAAATGTCAAGAAAATCGTTATCTTTGGGGTTATGTCCATGTACTTCAAAATTGCCTGTTCCAACGATTAGGATTAGGACCAATGAAAATGCGCCTAAAAAACAATATTCAGTTCACATAACTTATTTCTTAAACCATAAATTGCGAAAAAAAACTTACATTTACTTTGCCCAAACATATTGCACATTAAATGTTACTATTGATTTTTTCTTAAAAGTTGGTTCTCTGCTCTGTGTATAATGATGGTGGTGGCCTGTTAAAGCTGCTACTACCAGTTGAATGCTTTAAAAATGGAATGTACTAAGGCTTCAATGTATATTTCGACAGTTAATAGAAGTGTACGCGCATGCGTGGGCTCGGGAAGCTTTCGATTGCTTCTATATATAAAGTGGTTATTGTTTTAAAATTATCAAAATCATATATAATTTTCTTCTTCAAAATAGCCTGCAATTTTTTAATTCCAAGTACAATTAAATATTTTTCTAGCTTATGTACCCTTTATCCGAAGGACAAGGGCCGAAAGGTTTTTTGGTTTTGGTTTCAGCAAAAGCATCTCGCCACAATCGTAACGAAATCTTCGCAATTGGGAATTTCGTTTTAAGAAAGGAAGAAAAAATTAAAATCCTTTTTTATTAATTTTGACTGATACTGGGACTGAGCGCCGCCCGGTGGTGGTTATTCACGATCGAAAAGATCATGTTTGGTTTACTTTCGTTATTTTCCTTTAGCATAAATTTTATCGAGTGCATTGTAGAGTGTTGCATCGAGTCAACATTTTTCAACCGATTTTTATAGAAATCGATTAAATAAAACATAAATAGAAGGTCTAGGTTTTCTTCGATTAGCTTTTGCGTTATTCAATGTTTTCCTTTCGCTTTTTTGTATTTAGGGTAGCATTTTTTCGATACAGATTGGAATGGAATGCAACCCTGTGTTTTCTTCTTCTTCTTGTCTCAATAACCAAAGGGAAATTATTTATTTAGTCTTTTTTTTTTTATGTAATACTATGTCCAGTACTAATAACTTTTTCAACTGCAGCTCTGGTGAGCGCTCGCGGGCGAGCATTTACAAACCCTGTAAAATCGAAAAAAGCAACCAATTTTGGGCAAAAAAGCGTTGCCACCATGTTCTGATAATTCAAGTGTGACAGACTGCACTTGTACTTTTCACCAGGGCGGTAATGTAAAAAATTTTAAACATCAAAGTAAATATGCAGTAAGGTACTCGATACTTATGCGGCTATCGCTATCGATATGAAACGATAGAGATATCGAATGAAATTTTATGAAAACCATATTATCTCTTAAACTGTTATAAAATTCCAAGAAGACTGAAATATAACTTAGGAAAAAAAAATAGAAAAAAAAAATAGGAAAAAAATTAGGAAAAAATATAGGAAAAAAAATAAATAAAAAATAGGAAAAAAAGAGTAAAAAAATCATGAAATCGGAAAAAATGATTTCGGACCATTTTATCACGATTGTCCGTCCTCGTGTCTGTCCGTTTGTCCGTCCACCATGCTCTCCAATTCCAATGCTCTATGGCCGCCCGCTCTCGATCTCTCAGCCGAGCTTCACAACCAAAAGCTTTCGAGCCTCTCAACTAAAAGCTTTCAAGCTCCGCTCCCCGGCCCAAGAAATTGTATTTAAGCGCGACAGTCACCAGCCGCCGGCAGCTGCGCACTACCGCAAAATGCAAGTCATCGTTGTTTATGTTCTTTCGTTTGAGTGATTGTCAGAGTGTCTGTGTGTGTGTGTATGTGTCAATGCGTAGTCCAGGGTACAGGAACACTCATCTCGCTCTCGTTCTTGGGCCTAAACTATGCGTGAGAGAGGGACGGCGTATGGTGCTTATTTACGGCGACCGTCGAGGGCGTCGCTTTACAATTCCCCCCCCCGCAAACAACAAAAAACAACTGCACGACACGACTGGCTGGCAATTGTGTGTGTGATCAGCGTAGGCATAATGTGTTGCTGCAAAAACGCTTGTTTGATGGGGGCGAGAG
>JBAMCP010000239.1:0-72353 GCA_037075105.1 Lissocephala sabroskyi
CGAGTACAGACGAAGGACATAAGATACGCATCCGCAAAGAATCTCATATGAAGAAGAACGATAAGCAGCATCTATAGAGACCATCCGTTGCAAAATCGGTCCAGCGGTTCTCGAGATATAGACGAAGGAAAATTTCGACCTCCTCTGATTTCTGTTCGCCTGGTACTTTTCCAATTTTTGGGGGTCGGTTTTCAGATTTGTTGTGAGTCGATTTTCGACAAAACTACACCACCAACAACAGCAACTCAATGTAGACTAACAACAACAATTGCAACAGCGATAGCAACAACAACAAAGGCGAAATTAATTACAATAACAAAATTGGCTTCCTCTTGTATGCAATCGAACTTTTTTGTCTTAAAATCAGGACCTTCATGATAGACTACATTTTGATTGCTTGGCGCGCAACCGTAGGCGGTAATTTTTCGCTTTAAGCAGTTTCGGTCTTATTTTATTCGGCGCCTGTTTAATAGGCAACACTATTTAAATAAAGAACTGACGGAACACTGGCGCCATCTAGGTGTTAGCCGCACCAACAAAGATATTCGGGCCGTAGACTGTTTTTATTTAAAGTTCGTTTTTGATTATCCTCCCTTCTAATTGGACAGACCAAAGGGAAAGAGCTGGCTTTATACTTCATTCAATTCTCGATTTAGTTGGTAGAAAGTAAATATTTTTGCGCTTAGTAATAGTTTTTTTTGCCAGTGATGAGAGGTGATAAGGCGCTAGCTGATTCATTCAGAAACATGAAGTTATCTCTCAGTTAATCCTCGTGGGTGCTTGGGAAATCCCTCCGGATGGCTAACAATGCACATTAGATTGGTATTTGTATGACTAATTGCCAAGTGCATCGGTACGGGCGCATAGCACCGAAAGTTGCTTTGGAAATTAACTCTTTGGTAAATTAGCGAGTCGATAAATAACTGATGGTGACACTAGCACACCTAAGCCAAACTAGTTGATAAACTGGAACAAAACAGTAAGTTTTGCCCGTGCGGATGCCTCAATGCCAAGCATGAAATGCTAATTTCGCTTTTACTGCCTCGCTCGCCGTAGATCAAGGACACCGCCTAACACGGTTTCATTGTTACCAGTTTTCGCAACGATGGAAACTCCTTCGCAAATGCGTGGGCTCCGCTGGAGGGCGGGTCTGGAACTAAACACACAAAGACCACACACACGGGCCCACCGATCGGCTAGGCGATAGCATTCCCCGCATGCGCAGCATCTTAACGCCTGGGACAGACCGGTTTGCCTGAGCAGTCGCAGCGACTAATAAAATTATTACGTATACAACGTGTGTGTATCCGAACCCATGAATGACGACGGCGCCGGCGTCGCTGTCGGCGCCGTCCGCCTTGAGAGACTTCAAAATTCTATGCAGATCTCCGGGGTAGCCCAGGTATATATCTGCCGGCCCCTGTCTAGGGGCATCATTCAGTCTTGCTCGTGAACTCCACCGCGCACCACCATGACATCCGCGAAACTGGTAAGCCTGCGAAAAAGACGCCCCGCCGGAGGTGGATCCCCGCAGATGCCTTGTTCCGATTTCCGACTGCACGCTCATGCTTCATGCTCAGAGGCCGAGGGTAGACAGCTGCTGGCTAATTATAAACGCTGGCTTGCAGTCGGTCGAACAGTAGCTGCAAATCGAAGTGGACCTGTAATCATTGATGTTTTGTTCTCTCGCAGTTGTTGCTGACCGCTCTGGTTGCCGCCCTGGCCGCCTCCAGCTCTGCCCAAGCGCTTATAGATTATGTGTATCCGCTGATTGTCTCCGAATTCTACAACTCGGCTCCCACTAAGGAAGGCGGTTACACCTCCTTGTAAGCACTTTGTGAGAGCGCTCTTTGTCCAGCAAAATGTCTAACCGATTCTTCTTTATTCGGATAGGCTGGAGGAGCCCAATGGCAGCAGGCGCGAGGAGAAGGGTGTCATCGTGAACCCCGGAACCCCGGACGAAGAGTTCGTCATCATGGGTGCGACCAGCTCTGTCGATCCGGCCACGGATATTGAGACCATTACCATGTACACCGCCGGCAAGGGTGGATACCGCGCCAAGACCATGATCAAGAACCGCAAGCTGAGCCCTAGCGCCCTGAAGTCCGCCGCCGGCTAAGCCTCCAAAGAAACCTTATAGAATTTTGTAAATAAAAAGATAGTTGATGTTACCTTCCATTTAAATATGTAGAAATAATCAATTTAGATTCGGGCTGAACTGGTTTTAAACACCAAATCAAGTCCAGCATTCCAGCAACAAGCTTAGTTCGATTTCCCACCCCAGAAACTATAGAAAATTCCCTATCAGCTGGTTCTGTATGCGGGCAAAACTTGTAGTCGCTCTTGCCAAGATTGGCTTGGAGTTGCGTAATCTCTAGAGTATCTTTCATTTAAAAATCTAAGGTATCAACAAAGACACAGATTAGTATGTTTGTTTTCTTAATTGGCCCTCTATCATCATCTTTGGCGAGGCCCAAACCTGACTACCGCTCCGAAACGAGTTCCCCAGCCACAAGCCGTGAAAATGATTTTTAATGTCAGAGTCGTTCTTTGGCCGCAGCCACCTAGAGCCACCACTTGCAATTAGAGGCCGTTTGGCTTTGTCCACAGCTCGCCCCAAAACAAAGCGACAACTCAATGGACAGACAACTTTGTCAGCTGTCTGCGCAAATCGAGTCGATGCTCCGATGCATCTAACTTGCCTTGCCAGCAGCCAGAGAACTTTGGCAGTTTAAATTCGACAAATGGATGAGTAATTTTGCGATTTAGTTATTTGATTTTAAAGATGTTATTTTGCTGAAAAAAAGAACTGAAAGCCACCAGAAAAATGGTTCGGGCAGGTCTAAATTTGGCTGCTTATCCGATTAACATATTTTGGTTATTATTCACATTTTTATTGTGTTTATTTATTTGGAATTTGGTTAAGAATCGAAAATCATTTAGGATCCCATTTTCTGGTAGTCCGAATTGGTACCTAGATGAAAATATTGTTGGCCTATTCATGGCTTACCTCCGTGAATTGCCCTAGATTTGTTGGGCTTAGACAAATTCGATTAAATTAATGTGACTTGGATTAATGACACACAATTTATTAGATGTCTCAAAAAAGTGATCTCAACTCGACACGTTAGCACTTCTGGTTGTTGCTGGGTCCATAAGCATTTAGAAAATAAAAACAATACGGCCGAATGTGGGGCTTTCCGGTATTTGTGGTCGGAGTGTCACATTAAAAGAAATGAATACTAAATTTTGAATTAGAGGCAAGGCGAGCTGGGCACAGAATTAATTAATTAATCTGGTCGCCTTTGAACTTGAAGACGCGCGTAGGGCCGTGGAGTATTTGCTATCCGTGCATCTCATAAAACATAATTAATGGATTGGCTTTGAAACCAGAAAATCTGCATCTCAAAGTTGTCCAAAAATAAATTCATTTTCATTTCTCGCGTAGACGAATTCGCATTAGTTTTTGAGTAAGAAATAAATCCATTGAATTCCTGGTGGTTTTAGTTATTTAGAGTTCTAGTTTGGCTTTGCACTCCATGACCAGTTTTAAATTAAGGAAACAAACTGGAAGCGGAATTTTTCCAAAGTTGGCTGTCTGCGATTCCGCATTCAATCAAAGTCTTCGTGGCCATTGTAAAGTCATAATTGGCATTGAAATCCGAGCACCTCTAAGATGAGCGGAGCCATCGTTAAATGGCAATTAATTTGACCATAATAACATAATTTCAGAATAATTGGAGGCCTCTGCAGCCGCTTTAAGGCGGTTATCACCAGTTTAGCGCCAAACTGCCAGCAAAATTCATTTATATTTAAATTTGGTGAGCCAACTTTATCTGCGCCTTCGTCTCAAAAAAACCTTAAAGTGTTTGTTATATTTTTGTAAGACTAAACAGTTTTTATGTGCGGCAACTAATAAATCCCTGGATTGCCAAAAAGACCCAAAGTGACTTTAAAATTGGTTAACAGCGAGATTCCGCGATTTGGTGAATTTTCTCGGAGCAACCACCTTCTGCTCGACAGCTCTGTGGCTGGCTGCTATTGTCCGCCTGTTAGTTTGCTGCTACGGTACAAAATGTTAACCGCCGCTGTTAAGAATTTTTAAACGTTATTTTTGATTCGGCCTTTATTTGCGGCCTTAGGAGAGAGACTTGAGTGGCCAGCGCTTCATTCAGTTCCATCTTCTTTGATTATTAATCCATTCCTCAGTGAAGGTCCCTGTGGAAGGATAAGCAATGCCTTTTTAGTGCTTTAATCAGAAATTGTGGGAATAGGAAAAATTGGGTAACGAAAGTCAAATAAATTTGGGTAATATGAATTAAATAAATTAAGACTTTTAATTTAAGATAAACAAATTAAACAAAATAAAAACAAGCACTGCTTGTTGCTGTGTATTTGCAGTTTTATTGTTGCCACAGGTAACTGACCAGGCACAAAGTGGCCAAAACAGAGAGGAAAAGGCTGCCGCCGCAAACAAAGCGAGTGAGCGAGTAGCTTACTCAGTGCGTTAAGCAAACAATCCAACCATCAATAGGGAAACAACCATGTGCCCAGCAACCCCAACAACAACAACTGTGCCAAACAATTCCACCACCGAGGCAAGCGACCGGAGCGACCCTCCGCTCAGGGGCTAAGTTCGGATCAGGCACAGTTTTCTGGCGACCATCGACGATGAGGGTTACAATTCGGAATCGCGGCTAAAATTCCGATTTACAGGAGCTATAAAAAAACTTCGGGGAATTCGGTAGTACCCAATTTTCGGGTAGGACTATGTAAAGCGAAAGTTTCCTCATTGTTTCCGGCAAGAACTTTCGAACATTTCAACTCTTAAGTGACGTCAGTTGTGCAACCTGCAAGTGTGTAAATTGTCAACCTAGCAGTTGGAAATGAAAGCCAACTCCGCGATAGCACTTCTGTTGCTTTTGGCCAGCTTACAAATATGCAGACTGGGCAATGCGGAACAAGCTGGCCAGCCCCTCATACAAATAAGTCACGGTGAGTTGAGCAGCAGCCCCGCCCCCGCTGAGTGCGGGCGGGAAAATTTTTGACGCAGTTTCAGGTGCCAGATGAATTTACAAAGTTATCCCCATTGGAATTGTTTTGGTCAATTCAAATAGGCCGACGATTTGACCTTTAGCGTTCTGCGTCAGTGCCCGGATGGGTAAAAAATATGAAAGTTTTCGTCTGGCCAAATCAGGGCGCCCAGTCCAAGTGCCATTTACTGGGTGGCAATGTGGGGCACCATGGAAAATTAATTGCACTGGGCGACAGGAAGAGCGCTTGGCGACTGGACTGGTGCCGGGCTCCGGCCAAAACAGCACAGGTGTACAAATATGCATTAGAGCTAATTGAGCCACCGGCACGCACCAAAATGACCCCAAACACCCGCAAACGGGGCCACGATAATTTCACGTTCCTTATTTTTTTGGTAACTGACGCGTTAATCGATAAACTGACGATTGTCTGGCCCGAGGTATGGCCCGGCATTGGGGTCAGTCTAGGGTGTCCCCAGACTCTCCAAAGAGCCCCAAAGAGTTAGTTTTATAGGGCTGAGGTGGGCCCACAGAAGGCGGAAGTGCAGTTGGTGGCGCGACAGCAACGAGTCTCGATTACGGCAATTGATCAAACAACCGTAAAAGGATACAGGGAAGCAGGCAGCAGGGACATAAACATAATGAAGCCCACCTAAGAAACCAACAGGCTACGTTGGTAGGTAACCGCAATTTGATGATTTGTCGATAAATTGAAAATTCAGGGGGAGCAGCTCCCGCTCCGGGCTTTGGTTATGAATAAAGAGCATTGCCCATTCAGTTAACAAGAAGCTCGGAGTGGTTTTTAGTTTTATAGAAGGCAGGAGCCGCCCACAAACTCAATTGTTATGGCAACCCAGCGAAAGGTTCAAGAAACTCTAAAATAACAAGCGTCAAGTCGCGACCCCAAAGTTCTAAAATAGGAAATGAACTATTAATTTTCCACCGACACGCAAACCGCAGACGACGACTTGAGTGATGAGTACCCGGACGCCAAGGAGGAAGTGCATCTCGAGGACTTCTTCTGGACCGGTTCGGGAGACGGGCCGCCCGACTTTCTCAAGAAGGTCCACACCGGCATCAGCAAAGGCAAGGATGTGATCGTTAAGACGGAGACTGTGGTGGCCACCGTCTACGTGGACGGAAACAATGTAAGTCCAGCTGAAGGATTAAATGTATTTATCTTACGAGAGTTTCTTTTTACCTGCAGGAAATCGACATACCCATCTGCCTGGACTGTAAGCCCGATGATGGTGGGGGCCACTGGGATTTCGGGGGAGTCGGAGTGCCGCCTCTCAACTATTCGGCCACCGACCGACGCTACTGGCTGCTTACAGTGATGTCAGGATTCTACAGCCCAAAGGACAACCCCATGCTGGAAGAGAAACTGGCCCGACTGTACCGATTGGCCTTCACCAGGTAAACAGCGGAATTCAACCATCCTTGACTTGCGTTCTCAATCGTTGGCATTTACAGACAACAAACCCGGCACCTCGGCATCAATGGAGCCCAGCAACTGGCCGGAGTGACAGCTCCTCGAGAACGACGACATCCTCAGGCATCCACGACTGTTACCTCGACTGCAAGCACAACTGTACTTCCCTCCGACGACGTGGAGCTGCTGCAAACGAATGCCGAGGGCGAGTTTCAGCCTCTTGGCACTCGGGCTGAATGGGCGAGTTCCTCAGAGGAGTCCGTGGAGGCCCCTAAAAAAGAGCCAAAGGCGACAGGCGTCACCAGCGAGCCAGTCGATTATGGCGCCTATGAGACGGTGATGCCCTGGGAGCTCATTCAGCAAAATGGCCAATTAGAGAAATTGCAGGAAATGCGGGCCGCTCTCTTGAGTCCGCAGAACGGAGACCCACAGCCGCAGGCGGACCAGGGCCAAGAGCAGACAGTCCTCTCGGACAGGAGGCCACTGCACATACCACACACTGTCCTGAAGGACGAACGGGTGCGGGTCATCATACACAACATCACCCAAGTCTCTGAGGCGGATGTGCACAAGTGGAACACAAGTGCCGACAGCCCCGACGAGGAGTACGTCCATCTGAAGTTGTAGGTCGAAAGTCCACAGCGTAGACGGTCCTCTGAATCTTTCTCCTTTCCCTCACAGCCTCGAACGTCCTGTGGCCAACCAAACCGAACTTATTTATACGGTTCTGGTTAACGGGAGGCCTGTGCTGGCCACCACAGCTGCCAAGGACATGGAGCTGGTCTCAGAGGCGGAAACGGCCAGTGCCCTGGGTCAGCCGATCTACATGAAATCGGAACGTAAGTAAACGCATTTCACTTGGAGCAAAAATTAAATTTGATTTGGGAGGATAGCCTACATACGCGAGCCGACGGCCACGGCGCTGGCGCCAGTGCCTCGGAGTGGGCAGGCGGGCTTTGTGACCTCTGTCAAGGACAACATTGCCCTGGTGGTCATCAGTTCCTTGGCCATTCTGCTATTGCTGATGCTGCTGGTGGCCATGCTGCTTTTGGGTCGCTCGCGAGCCCAGCAAAAGGAACTCATAGCCGTAAACAGGTGAGCCGCAGGCCCATGAAGCCGAAGGTTTTTGATTTACTTGACTTCCTTTAGGTCCTCATCACGCAACGAGCTGCTCTCCGAGGGCCAGTCAGTGCGGCCCAGTTCACGAGGCACCTTGATAGACAGCGCTGGCCAGACCACAGCCCGCTCCCGGGACGTGGGAGTGCAGAACTTCTCCTACGAGCGAGAGCCTCGCATCAGCTTCCCTGGCCCGCCAGCCGAGTCGCACTCGCGGCGGGGCTCCTTATCCTCTACGGACAACACCTCCGACTCGTCCGTGTATTGCCCTATAAACCCGCCGAGTGCCGATGTCCAGCGCATACTGGATGACAAGGCAGCCAGGCTGTTCGACGGCCATAAGCGACGACATCACCATCAGTACGACCGGGCCGAGGGCCGCGAGGACACCATCTACACGTCCGTGGTCTCCGAAAAGAAGAGCGAGAAAATGCGGCACAAGGCCAAGCGGCGGTACCTGAACGAGAACCGCGTGGGCTCCCTGGAAACCAGCCCGGTCCAGGGCTCCAGTGCCGCCGTGCGGGCCGGGCATTCATCGACGGACGAAGCCAACTCGCCGGACGCCTTGCGCCGCAGCTACGAGAACTTTGAGCGCAATGAGGCCTACAATCCGCACAACAACTACCACCGCAACAAGTTGCTCCAGCAGAAGACTGCCTTCGCCGACAAGGACAAGGAGCAGCACACCACACAGGCCATCAACAAGGAGATCATTCGGGCGCTCCAGCCCTCGGACAAGTCGTCGGACACGGCCAGCGTGGGCTCCTTTCTGTCGATGGCTTCGGTGCGAGCGTTTCCCAAGAGCGCGCTGCCCGAGCCCTTGAACCGAGTGCTGGATCCTGTCTTCGTAACGTACTACGATAATGTGGAGGACCTGGCAGCCACGTCGACCGGGGTTCAGTCTTCGACAAGGTCACTGAAAACGCACAAGTCGAAGGGCCACAAGGACAGCACCATAGCCACAATCGCCAGCTTTCCGAGCCCCAAGGCGCCACCGATCAAGTCCGTGCGGGCGGCCTCGCATAGTGACAACCCAGATCCCGGCGTGGTGGGGCCCATCGTCTGGGAGCGGCACAAGAAACGCCTGGGCAGCCAGGCGCACTCTACGGGTGAGAAAGAGAGTCACAGTGACGATGATAATGAAGATGAGAGGGATGTAAAAATTGAGCGGGAGCGTTACTAAGTCTAAGTCCTGTAGTTCTTGTTGAGATTGAGTGCACAAATTGTAAGAGTTGACCTGTAGTCGGCCGTAATGTAGCCCAACGTAAGAGTAAACGCTTGAAATTAACCCAATTCCGCCCGCCTCTTTTGAAAGCCACTGAACTTCCCCTAAAACGAATCTTCCGCAGACGCCTTGAACTATCCAGACATAAGTCCCATGCACGACCCCTCGGCCATTCGGAACCACTACGAGGGCCTCCTAGAAGGGGCCATGCAAATGTACGCCAGCCAGGACGACTTGCCCATGCCTCTGCCCACGCGCGACTTCACCAACACTCGCCGGGCCACCAAGCGCGAGCACCGCGGCTCCTCGGCCGGCCTGCCCAGGTGAGAACGGGACTGGCTGGCAGCCCATTCTATTATATTTAACTATTTTTCGTTTCCAGTCTACCGGCCAAGACGTACAGCACCGCCGAGCGCCCGGCCACTGCCCAGCCGGATAAGACGCCCAAATCCGCACAGTCCACGCAGCCGCCGTCGCCCACGTACAGCGCCTGGGGCGGGGGCAGTGTGAACAGCACAGGTTCGCGGCCCTTTAGCGCCGGCCCGTTTCACCGGCCGGACACAGCTCCTAATGCCCACAGTCCGGAGCACAGACGTCACCGGGACCCGAATGTGTCTGCCGCTCCGCTCATCGAGGCCATTCAAACCGAGCTGCGTCGATTTAAAAACGAACAGCCTTGAATTCTCATCACCTTCGACAAATCCAAGTGAACTTTTTAGAATTAAAAGCTTTTCAACTCGCAACTGTCAAGGATCTTGTTTTGCTGTGGCTGAAATGTGGGGTTAGATTATTTTGAGTGCAGTGAGTTTATTTCATAGCCTGATTGATTTAATTGTGCATGACTTGGATACGAGGAGTTTAGAGAAATCTCAAGTATATTTACAATATAATTATGAACTAATTGATCGTGTTGTCAAGTCGAAAATTAGTTTATAAAGACTCTCGTCGGAGCGTGAAGGATCAACGTTCACATCGTTCACAGTCCAAGGAAAGTCCCCACCAGCCCATTGGATTATAAAGTTATTAATATTTAGATTTATATTTGTCATAAAGCCGTTAATGTTGATCTCTTTGTTGCATTTACGTGAAGGTTAAAAGTTGCCAAGGCCCGACGATCCTGGCTAAAAACAAGCGCTACTTTTCACGAGTTTCCTGGTCTCTATGAGGTTTTCATATTCGTATTTATTTTCTTGGTTGTCATTTTCGTTTCTTCGGGGGTCCGTTCTCTAGTTTCGGTGCTTAGTAAAGTTCCTTCTGGCCCTTGGCTGGAAAGTCGTTGGCATCTACGCTGCGCTTGCCCAGCCGGGGACCGAACCACATGCCCGAGGATGCACTGGGTCCAGTCCGCTTGTCCAGAGCCTGCTGCAGGGCCACGAAGTGAGCCCACTTGCGCATCTCGGCATCGTTCCGGCCCACGCGGGGAAAGGGCACGAGGCTGGCTCTTCTGTATTCACTTTTGGGATTTTCTACAAAAAGTCAAAGCCAAAAAAGTGAAAAAGAAAACTGTTGGCTCCTTGGCCACCCACCTTCGAAGTCCTCGAGTGAAGCCTGCACCGCTGCTCCGTAGATGTCATCGAAAGTCATGGCTACGTCACTGGCCATGTCGTGGATGCTGTTCCCCAGGCTTGGATCACTGCGCCCAACTCTCGGAAAAGCGTAGAGGCCGGAGGTGCCGCCCCGCCGGTTCTTGGTCTGCTCCAATTCTATGCGTGGGGAAATTGAAGTCAACTGTGATTAATGCAGTAGGTTGACGGAAAGCAAACAATTTCAGGAGCCCCAAATCACCAGCAAGCCAGCATCAACCACAAAGTGGGCATTTACTCAAGCCCCCGGGAGCCGGGAATGGAAAATTGAAAATTCATGCAAATGTTTGCGCGTTCTGCTAATTTAACGCTTTCAGGCGGCCTCGTCCCTGGTGACAATTTAAAATAATTTCAGATATTAGACGAGGGACCGCTGAACGGCTGCCTACTCGGCGGTTAATCTTGCTGGTCCCTGGGGCACAAATCGGTTGCTATGTGGAATCGCTAAGCGGAATGTGCGGTTATTAATTAAATTGGTGTAAGAAAACATTCACCGAAATTTGGCTTCAACCGGGAATTATTCAAAACCAAATTCCCCGGTCAACAACCGTGCGAAAATGTGGGAAAAATTTAAACGAAAACCAAATCAAATGCGAGTACCTTTCGACCTCAAAGCAGCTGTAAAATACGAAAAATAACATAGATTGAAGCAAAATTAATTAGGCCAATAAATGAAAATGTTCTCTGCCAGCATCTGTTCGATTCCCCGCCATTGGCTACGCCAGCCTCGAATTAGCATAAATAAATATTGAATATGAAAATGCCAAAGGTCCTGGGACTGGGAACGCGGCACCTGTTGTCGTTGTTCATGCTGACATTTCGATGCTAAATAAACATATCGAAATGCCTACGCATCACCCCTGATGCCCAGATCCTGCCACATCAATCTGCGGGGAAGGCTAAGAGTGACCGCCAATTGACAGGTGCCTTTTAAGCCGCTTAACAGGCGATTTGTGAGAATTGCAACCTCTTTCCGATCTGCTCTGTTTGTCATCAAGGTGGGGCCCATCTGTCTGGTAAGCCGCTGGCAATTTATGCCGGGCTTTGGTCGCCCTGGACTCGGTGATTTAAACAAATTGCGGTTAAGTGGCAAATCGGGCCATTTGAATCCTTGGCAACGTACTGAGAGCGGCCTGCGGCGCGATTGATTAGCCGGGATTTTTACACTATTACCGGCCTCATCGGAATGGCAAAAAACTTGTGGGACTCGGAGATTTACTTACCTGCTGAGTTAAATTTGGCCAGCAGTAGGAAGACGAGGAAAGCGTAACTTAAATTCACAAAACCCGTGAACGACTTCATAGCAAAATCTATTTTAGTTTTGAGACTTTAAAACACAAACTGCAAGTGAACTTGGTGCCGGTTTTGTTCTCAAATTAGTTCTTTGTGCGAGGCCTAATTGGCGACGGTGGCCTTCTCAGCTATTGTTTTTCAATTCTGCCGGAGATGATTACTTTCGCACGGTCACTGATATTATGCCTGCTACTCGCCGCAATTCTCGTCTTTTTATACGCAGAGACACAAAGGACATGGCCCCAGGGGGCGACTCTTATCGCAGCAACACAGCAACAACCACAGTCAAATGAGCAACATTCGGGGGAGGAAGTGACGACAGCCCGACTCGAGCCGATGCTGGAATGTTGCTAACAGCCCACAGGCACAGGGGACCAACAGGTGGCGCAACATGTTGCTGGGCTGACTTGGCCTCAGATGTTGCTAGGGAGGAAAATTTGAATGACGTCGCGCTGAGTTGATTAGCATCGTTTAATGGGCACATTTATTTTGTGTCACTACAATTATTTGTCCTTTAAAGTCTGAAATAGAGCACTAGGGAAATACCAACAGCCATCCTACAGCCATCCCGAGATCATCCGGCCGGTGACAGTTGACTTGCCTCGCTCCCCGCCAGCCGCAGCCGCGCTTTGGCCCACCTTGATGGCCGGCTTGGCGGGAGCTGCGGCAGGCTTCTTGTCGTCTCCTGGCTTTTTGTCCTCCGGCTTCGAGTCACCAGGCTTCTTGTCGTCTCCTGGCTTCTTGTCGTCCCCTGGTTTCTTATCGTCTCCAGGCTTCTGCTCGTCCGGTTTTTTGACCTCATCCTTCTTTCCCGGCTCAGCTTTCTTGTCGTCTCCCGCTTTCTTGTCCTCCGGCTTGGCTGCCTGCGAGGCGCCGCTGCTGGTCTCATTGGCAGCTTTCGTGGTGGTCGGCGCAGTTCCTGCTGCTCCTGGTTTCGCGGCCGTGTCTGGCTTGGCGTCTGCCGGCGCCGCAGGCGCTGCACTTTTTGTTGCCCCGGCAGCTGCCCCAGCCGCAGGCTTGGCGCTCTCGCTCTTGGCTGCCTCCTCCTTCTTGGCCGCGGCTTCTGGTTTCGCAGTCTCTCCAGGCTTGGGTGCCGTCGGCTTGGAGTCCGCTGGCTTTGATGGCGGTGCTGGCGCACTTGGTTTGGTGTCGGCCGGCTTCTGGGCCTGGTCGGTGGGCTTGGCACCGCCGGCAGGAGGTGCTGGCTTCGGTCCCATGGTTGGTGGCTTTTGGTCGCCTGGTTTGGCGGCGTCTCCAGCTGGTGGGGCAGCTGGCGGCGGCTTGCCATCAGTTTTCTTATCGTCCCCTGGTTTCTTGGGGTCCGTTGGCTTCTTCTCATCTGTCTTCTTGTCCTCTGTGGATTTCTTTTCATCAACGTTCTTCACTGAAGCGCGTATGGCGGCAGCTGCCATCATATTCGAGGGTCCGCCAATCTGCCGCTTGGACTAAATAAAATAGGTAAAGTCGAAGAGTTCAGATTTCCTTGGGTTCAAAATGCTTACCTCTGTGGGCTCCATTTTCTTGGCCTCAGTGCTGCCCGGCTCGCGTTGCTCGGAGTCGTCGGCCTCGCCCTGGGAAATCTCGTCGGCTGCCATCTTCTTGCGCATGAACTTCACGTAGGCGACTCGAGTGGCACGGGTGACCTCTCCCAGATTCGGGTTGAATTCTGCAAGCAAACAATGCAGGGAAATCTGCCGCTCCTATCGAATGAAATAGCTGCCCACCTATCAATCGATTCTGATCCATTTGCAGACCCTCGTTTGCCTGTTCGATGATCTTGCGCCGCAAACTTCGCTGGCTGTGGCGCTGCATGGAGGAGCGCTTCGAGCCGATGGGATCTGCAGTGAATGTGTTCTTCCTGGCAATCGCATTCCAGTCTTTCTCGCTGAAATCAAAGGAGATTTAAGGCCTGGGGAATCATTTGAAGGTCGGGGAAGGCTCACCCCTTCTGCGTCTTCTTTCGGCCAATGACCTTGGCCAGCGACGAGAAGATGTCCCGGCCACTCTCACTTTCGTTCATTTCCTGCTTCAAATTCTCCACAAATCCAATCTGGAAGTCCTTGAGGATGCGTCGTTCCATTACCTTGCCCTTTTTAGTGCCGGCAGCAGCTGTCCAGCGGGGAAGGGGAAAGTAAAAACGTAAGCTCTGTCGGCTGTGAAAATAAAAAAAAATCTACCTTGCGTCTTTTTCTCAATGTCGGGAACATCCCAGCTGTTGTTTGTGAAAATCTCCAGCAGCTCGAAGCGCAAGGAACTGATGTCCTGACGCACCTCAATGATATCATCCTCGGTGATTCCATACTCGTCCCTTCGCCGCTGCTCTGCCGTGATGTATCGGCGCACCAGCAACTTCATCACCTTGTCGTGCAGTGTTTGGGCCTTCTCCATAGACTTGCGCTGGAGTTGGCAGAAGTGAGGAGGAAAGGAAGCGAATTTAGCAACGCATTACCCATTCCGTCTAGACGGCGACAGCCCGACGCTTGACGCACAAGCCCCCGGGGGACTTATTGAAAATGATTTCACGACGATTTCTCTTCATCGCGTTTGACAAAACTACGGATCTGTGGGTCGCCAGATACCTACCATGAAGCTCTTGGTGCGGGAGGGCCGCTTTCGCCCCAGGGTTTTGCGTAGCATTTTCATGTTGGGGCAGAGGTTGAAGGGCGGTGGAATGGTGCCGCCGTCCTCGAAGTAGCTCATCCACAACTGGGCCCGGGCAAACTTCCACTCGGTGTCGGCCCGCTCGGAGATGATTTGGTAGGAGTTGGACATCATGGCAATCAGCATGTTCAGCAGCACAATGATGTTGATCACGGAGTACGATCCGAACATCAGCAGGGCCCAGAAACGCGTGAAACTCTTAATGCCGGCCAAGTCGAAGGACACCAGATCCACCAGACCAAACGAAGCCCAAAACAGAGACTGCGAGGTCTCGAACAGGCTACAAGGCAAAGAAGACTTAAAAACAACCCCCATGTCAATATATCCTGGCTTACTTTGAGAACCGCCGCCAAATGGTGCAGGCCTTCTCCTGGTCGTCGAAGTCAGCCACGTCTGGGTGGAGATGGTAGCACTTGTTCTTCTCCAGCTCCGCGTAGTACCACAGCAACTGGTTCAGGCCGCAGCCGAAGGCAAAGAGGACCAACGTGTATATGAAGAAGAACTTGATAATGTCGATGATCATGCGGCCCAGGGAGACCTGCAGCGGTCCTGCGAACCAGATAATGCCCATGAAGTTAAAGCACATTTAATTGCCCGTGTGGGTTACCTAAGTTTGGATTGATGGAGAATATGTTGACCAACTTCAGATAGGAGAAGACCATGCCTGCCGCAAAGGCGCCCTCAGACAGGAGCATCGGATCGAACGGATGCCAGTGCTCCCGAGGGAAGTACGGATCTATTCCTCTGAACCAAAGATCCCGCTGGAAGAAAAGCACGATTACTCCGACTATTGGAGGCCTAACTCAAATGCTTCTTACATGGACTATAACCCAAGCAGTGGCCCGACACAGGATCCAAGTCACGTAGAACATATTCGATATATAGTCAACTATATTCCAGAGATCGGTGATGTACTCGAATAGGCCGTCCGAATAAAGCGTCTTCAGCTCCTCGAATATCAGGGCAGCAATGTACATTATAATCGCCAGCTCTATGGGTCCTGGTAGCGAGCCTCGTTCGTGTTTCCGCCAATCTTCCAGCATGGTCAGCATCCAGGGAAAAGCCAAAAGCTCAAAGGTTATTTGCACCACCCGCAGCGAGGCGGCCCCGAGCAACACTGCAAATCAATTGGAACCCTTTACAGAAGTCTTTCAAGGCTTTCTCGGAACTCACTCAGGAAGAACATGTAGGAGCAGGAATGGGTGATGAATTTGACGAAAGGCTTGCGCATGAACTTGGCCCCATCCGACTCGGGGGCCAGAATGTACTTCAGGCTGTAGATGGGGAAGCTGCAGCCGAGCTTGATGACCTCAATGAGCTGCTGGGAGGCCTGCTTGCGCCGGAAGCCTGGCAGGCCTTCGTACCAAATGGCTGCCAGCAGTTGCTGGACATTCGGATGAGCCACAAACTGGGAAAGATGTCAAACATTGAAGGGCTTTTTTCTTTGGAAGTGTTTTAGATGCCTACGGTCTTTTGCTTGTAGCGAATGGCGAGTTTTAGTCTCTCCAGAGTTTGGCGTTGGCCGGGGAACCAGATGTCGTGGGAGGGCTCGTGGTTGAAGTTCAGCATCACCTCCAGCTCCATTGAGGTGCGGGCGTGGTCCAGCAGAGAAGTCACGAACTCCTGGACCGCTTGACGCATTTCCTGCGAAAAGAATAAATTATTCCCGAGGCGATTGATCGACTATCTACCGACTTACAGTGTATTCCGCACGGAACTCGGACTCCATGGCCTGGAGTCGTTTTAGCTCCCAGGACAACTGAAAGGCCGTCAACACAGGGTCCCGGGAGCTCAAGGCAATGAGGGAACTAGCCGAGAGAGCGCGGTAGGCATTGATTCGCGACTGCGAGTGGCGCAAGGAGTCGCTGGTCTGGGAGGTGACGCACTCGTCGCATCCGCACCTGAAGCCACGATCAGCAAGGGATTAGAGAACATAAATAGCCCACGTGCCAGAGCCGCGATGCCCAACATTTCGTGATATCTCAGCCAAATTTAGGCAACTGCCTGGCCCCCTGCGCTGAACCAACAAACTGCTACGTGCTCGGTGGAGCAATTGCAGGCTCACCCGAGTGCCCCATCCCATTTGCGCAACGCATACTCACTTGACGTCGTGGGGCATGGGCAGTGTGGCCCCGCGGTCCAGCAGGATTTTGAGTATCTCGTAATTGTTGCGATGTGCAGCCAGAATGAGCGGGGTGATGTCCACCGTGAATGTGGACTTGGAGCGGTCGACTGCCTCCCAGCTCTGAGGGGCGGGAAGGTTAAAGGATGGCCACGAATTTGTGGATGGGCTCACTCACATAGGGCGTGCCGTCCTTGTGGTTGGTCTCTTCCCACTGCAGGAGCTCTTCGACAGCCTCCACATACTCCTCGGAGATGGCGTGGAGCAGGGCGTCGCCGACTTCGATGTTGTGCTCCAGGAGCAGAACCATAAGGTCGAAGTTTTCGTTCTCGATGGCTGAGATGAGGGCTGAGCGATTCATGGGATCCGTGCAGTTGATGTTGAACTTCTCCGGTTGACTAAAGTATTCCTCGAGGATCCTTTAAACGGTATTACTTTTCAATTAATTGCACTATCAAGTTTTTCACAGGACTCACTTCTTTACACCCGGAATATCACCTCGCTCGCAAGCCAGTATAAAGTTCTTCTCCACATCACTCAGGATGTACTCCTCAGCCATCATGAGGTCGTAATCCAGGCGCGAGCCTGCCGCCTTCTCGGCGTCAGTCTCGCCCGTCTCCTTGCTCATCTTGCTGCTCGAACTATTCACAATTAAAGTTCACTTGTCTTTTTAATGGATCCTCAGCATTTTAACTTTCACGGCAGTGTCCCCGGCACCTTAGGTGCTTATTCCTGGCAGTCCTGGCTGTTTTTGGGTCGAACCGTTCCGATTTCACGTTGCACTTCTCCGTTGTTGAGTCGCCCGACATCCGCGGTGTACTGGCCGCAAACTTAGCCTGCACCTCGGTATATTCCGCTAATTACATTAGCGTCGCACAAAAGTCGGTCAATGAGTATGCAACACAAGTCAATAGGCTTGCCAGGGCTATGTTAATGGTCAATTGCTCTCTTTAATTTCATTCTCTGATTGCCAACCGGAGGAATATGGCTGCCACTTTGCCCACCTCTAGTTAGGGCAAGACCCCCGGCACGTGAAGACAACTGCTAGCCACCCATGTGATCAGCATTATGTTCGATTTCAGAAGCCCCACAATAGCAGCTCCCGTTCCCAAAAGTGTGATGTCTGCGGCACAAGCCAAGCATTACAAATCGAGGAAGGCGGCGGTTAAATTAAAGACTGACTTTCTGCCAGTAAAATTGGGCAATTCCAGAAGAACAATTTAAAGAGAAAGCGCTTGAAATTGAACTTAAGAGGCCTGTCAAAATTTACACATTTACATTTACCAAATGTACATAATTTTAAAGCGAATTGAAAGAATTCGAAGGAGTAGTTACATCTCTAGTGAGGTAAGGGCAGATTTGGAATTTCCAATCGGAGTTCATTTACAAATTTGGTCACGTTCGCTCGATCAATACCAAGCACATGTTGAGAACTGAGCCACAGCCGGGGGGGACTGACTCGGCAGACATGCGGCTGAATTTCTAAGGTTTCTGCTTAACAGAATTTTATAAATCATTATGAAATAGCTTCCTATCCCCAGACAGGTTAACGCACTCTAACCAATTGTCGATGGTAAGGTCTCTCGAGCAGTTAATCAATCCTGTCAATTCCTTTATTCTAAGACTATAAATAAAAGATGCTGGGAATGATTCCGGCTATGGTCTGTTTGTCAGTTACTATATTTTCAAATAAAGCCGGTTAGAAAAGCTCTTTGGCTAACAGCTGTTTGAGCTTTCAAAGTCCGCTGACTTAAGAGAGCGACTGCGTTGCGCTCTTAATTTTGCCTTATCAGCGACTTATTCACCACGGCCTGGAACTATGCCACAATTATTTATAGAGCCCCCCCATGGACACAATTTAGCAACTCAATTAGTGCTACGGCCGGTGATGTTGCGGCGCAAATACGCACAGCAAAGGTCGGCAGCTCTACGCAACCAGCCAGTCACGCATAAAATAATTATGGTTCCGTGCGGCTTGTCCCACTTCCGGGACGACGTGTCGACAGGATGTTGATGGCATGCTGTATGAAATCCCAGCTGATTCGGCCGGCCGGATGGACTCTGTGCCAGCAGGCATATCGGTAAAGTGCTTCATAATTCGATTAGTCCCGCACGGCCTTGGACAACTGGATATGACAGTCGGTCGGAAGTGCAGCCTCCCGCCGAGCGTGTTGAAAGGACATTACACACACAAACGCAATTCCCATTTGACCAGCAGATCCTGTGCGGTTTTGTGACATTAACCGCATGATAACTCAAGTGCTGCCTGGGCCTGACAGCGGTTGACTGCGTGCTCCTCTCGCTTGGGCGACCGCCCAACCCTTGACTGCATTTCAGTTGCCTACTTTCGAGCGCCCTGTGCGTGCCCGTGTTTGTGTGTCACTGCAGTTGCCAACACAAATGCGTGCAACAACTCAACGCAAACGCAAACGGCATTCCGAACATTCATCTACCCGTGTGCATCCAACTGCCAATCCAACTGTGCTGCTCAGCGCCAGGACTCGGAACCCCCCGTACGTGTTTAAGTTGCGGCTCAAAGGGCAATGGCCTCTGCTGGAAATTGCAGCACATAAAATGCGGCCTTTAATAGTCGAGCAGAAACTGTCAGTCGAATTAAAGCGCTCTCTGGACTCATAATTGGGAATGAACTGGTGATTCGGGCCAACCAACCGGCGCACGGTCATGCTGGCTGGCCGAGGGGCCTCATTAGCGTAGCTCGTGCCCGTGCTCTCTGTGTGCACCCTGTGCATGCCCAAAGTCGTTACACTTAATGGAACACTGGCCTCCAAAACAGCAGGCAGCAGGAGGAGCAGGACCAAGCAAATAAATTGCCAGCTCGTGCGTGTAAGCCCCCAAGTATCTTTCTGCCTTGCTGGTATTCACTCGCTTGATGTTGCACAAGTTGCACTTTCACTGACATCAACGGGTCTTGTTGCCGGCCAGGTTGTGGGGGAGTTGCCTTGTCGCTGCCGGCTCCTTTACTTAAAGTCGCCCGCCTTCCCAAGAAGCTCCCTCCGCTTTATCCCACCGACAATTACACGGTTCCTTAGAGCCGCCTAAAGCGAGCCAACGTCAAGGCCTCCGCAGCCTTCACTTCAGGCAGGCAGGAGAGCAAGAAAACAAGTGGAGAGAACAGCGAGCCTAACCGACTGTGATATGCGTTGTAATTTCACTTCTTCCAAAGGATATTCTGTTCATTTTCGACGACTGAAAGAAACCAGGGATCCTCAAACGTTTCCTTTCGATTCTCCCTTCTTTCGGTTCAGGGATTCTAATTCAGGGGATTCCACAAGTGAGCTTCGTTTTATATTTCCACATATATCCTTGTTTCTTCAGGTGCAGGGTATAACAACAAGTAGCCTGCCTGTGAAGCGAAGAGGCGGGCCAGTTGGTGGGTATGAATTCGTCCTTTAAGACGACACACCGAGCGTCATGGTCCCTGTCGTTCAAGTACGAGGGCAAAAACATTTCTCGCTCGTGGGGGCAGCAGAAAATTCACTGAAACTGAAAAGCGCCACTTGGGGCAGCTCCCGGTTGTCGGTTGTTTTTCCGACTTTTCAACCTTTAACACGAGCTGTCGGACAGGTGCAACTTGGGGGTGTCAGAAACCTCCAATCTGATGCAAGTTTAAAAGGCCCAGGGGAGCCCCAATCGAACCACAAGCCACACAACCGAATTGCAATTGCGTATACGACCTGTGGGCTCCTTTAGGAAGCCGCGCCATTGAGGAGTGGTAAACCGCAATGTGTGATAATGAGTGGGACAGCGACGGTGCCATATTTTTTCAGAGACATGGGCCAGGCGGGCGGTGGGCGCGTTGATGCGTTTAAATGCGATATCCTTGAAGTAATTGACTTGTAAACAAAGCCAAACGACAAACAAGGGAGGCACGGCTAAGCGCTGGGATTAATATGCCGGGGGCTGGGCTGGATGGGGTTAATGGCAGTGCACTGCCAACTTCATATGCGTCACAGTGCCGGTCGTCAGCTGTTGGAAATCGATACGACTTCTAAGGCGGGCCGACATGCAGGCCCACCCCGAAGCCGCCTAGCAAACTGCCAGGGACAGCCGCATCCCAACTTGACCCCAACATGGACGGCATACACCCCCAAAGCACTCACACACACACGTGCATGTTGCACTCACTTCGTCGCCCGTGGCACCGACAGGAATCGCGAGCGAAACTCACCACACCACAGGCGGCAGGGTCCCGGTATTTAAGCCGTTGTCAGTGGCACGGCAGTGCCAGTGCCCAACTCAGCGTTTGCCCGTGCACACAGGCAGTCAGTGAGGCCGCCAGGATATTCGCGAAACACAAATAATCCCCCAAGCCCATTCATATCCGTAAATAAACAGACCGAAGGGCCGATCTCGCGGGCCATTTAAATGCCGGAAAGTCCAGTGATCGCAAAGACCCAACGGATTCGTTCGCATTCGTTCGATTTGCCAGGACTGCAGCGTATTTGCATTTTATATAATAAGGCCAAGCGATGAACAGCCACTTCCCAGCGACAACTGAAACAACACCAACAACAGAGCCAACAGACAGTCGCCGTTCTTAGAGCAGCAGATTGCCAAGGGCCAGAGGCGGGGGACGCAGGACGGAGGACAGAAGGTGAGTTTGCTGGCCGCACAACTGGCAAGGAGTGAAAGTTGTTTTTGTTTTTTGGTTTTCTCCTTACGGGTGGGCGGGTGGTTGGCTGGGCGTTCTGCATGTTGCGTCGCTGGTGGCTGAAGTTCAATGACTGCCTGGACGGGTGGGTGTGTGGCCGGCCGGCGATGAAGTCATGCTCTGCTCCCCTTCCCTGGGGCACGCGCAGCCCTTAGGATAATTTCTTCTTCATGTCCTTCAATGTCGGAATGGATGAGCTAATTGCGTTCGAGGAAGTTGACCGACCGCCCGCCCATTAGATCGATAGATAAGCCGTGGACGCCCCAGGGCTCATTTATTGTGAGGGCAAATATAACGGTATTTATATTGATCACAAGTCCTGCCAATTCCGCCTCGGTAAACATTCCATTGCATGCCGGGCAGCGCCTAGAGAAGCGCTAGCCTCACATTCCTGTGGTTGCGTTGCCTTGGCTTTCCCACGCCCCCTCCGCCGGAAAACTACAACAACTGCAATTTATCAAAGCCCAACAAAAGTCCTGCCTACCGGGGCTGAAGGGGCTGGAAGCCTGCAGTTTATTGGCAGCTGCCGCTTTGCCCATGAAAACGAATTTGCCCGCACATTTTTCAGGGTCAAAATATTTTCATTTTCGATTACGAAAAGAATTTTCCCTTATCGCTTGGCACCAAGGCCGTCCGTCCCCACAGACGTGACTTAATCACGACAACTAATGGCCTTTTAAATTTTGTTGACAAACTGCCCCAATTTTTCCTCTTCTATTTTTGATGCGGGCTATTCATTTTGATGGATGGCAAGCGGGAGAACCCAAAGGCCCGGTTAACTTTATTCATAAATTATGCGAACTTTTTGATTTGATGCAGTTTCCCACTCAACTGGGAAAACGTAATTTAAAAGGAAACTTTTAGATTTTTCATCTGGAAGCAACAAAAGGAAGCAATTTATACATAATTCATCTGATTTTCTGGCTGCATAGCTGAGCACAAATTTTGCATCATTCAAAGGCCCCAGAGCTGCTGAAATTAATTAAAAGTCTGTCAAGTCCTTTTCCCCTTTTTCCCGTGAGTTTCTGTCGAGTTGGAATTTATCTAATTATTAGCTAATTCTTTTGGTAAAAAGAAAAGTAGGGAAGCATTTTAGCTGCTTTGAAGAACCCTTAAGGATTTTATGGGATCTTATCTGCCATCGCCAACTGACTGCTTTTTATGGTTGCTTAGCTCGCAAAGCCTCGCAGGATTTGACTCTCATGGCTGTGAATTCATCCATGTGATTGTCGTCCTTTGAGATCAGGTTTTCTTTTATTTTGTTTGTAAGCAACCAAAAGTCGGTTGGCAAATAAAAAACCCATGAGAATAAAACTTGCCCTTCCTTGAAAAGGCTTTGCGTGGGCTTCGTCCAACGAATTGCATTGGCGGGGAATTTATTTTCGTATTTCGACCACACACAATTAAATTTCTTTGGAAATTCAATATTTTCGTGTGCCAATCAAAGAGTGAAAATTTTAATAAGAACATTTTATCAACGAATGCGTATTTGATTTCCGTTTGCACTGCGCTCTGTTCCTGTTTTAATTAATTTTTTGAAATTGCATTGGCAAATAAATTAATTGAATTTTCCGACTGCAAAAGCATCAAATCACAGCCGAGTTTCCTGGTTCGTTCTTTCCCTAATTAACGTTAATGAATAATCAAACTTATCAAATAAATTGCGCTTAATTTTTTTCAGATTTTAGTTCTTTAGTTTGAAGTTATCCTTGCCAACCAACAGCTGCTGAAATAGTACAACTCGCGCCATGTTCCCAGTGGAGATTTTGATTCGAAAATTTAAAGAAAATTTTTAACTCCATCATATAAAATAGGAGAATCCGAAAATGCATCAAGTCCTCAGCTACGAGACGGCCGTGCGGGTCAACAATGCCCGCGAGTACCGCGAATATGTGTCAAAGCGCACCTGCGCCTCCCTCGTCCTTACGATGGCCTTCTTCATGCTCATTTCAGGTGGGTAAGAGGGCAGTCGCCCGCCCACTGAAGGGACGACTAACGAGCCGATTGTTTTGCGTTGCAGGCTATTTGCTGGGGAACTTTGTTTCGGAGCGCAAGTATCACATTCGCCAGATGCTGACAAAGAAGGCAATTAAGGACATGGCCGTGGAGCGCAGCGTACAGATCAACAGCGCGGATTACACGAACCTCCAGGAGCTGCGCAGCTACCAAATGAACAAGGACCAACTGCTCGCGGCCGCCCAGGTCCTCAACAAGCTGCAGCAACAGGACGAGAACTTCGTGGCCACCTCGCTGAACACGGAGATCTACAACAAGTACATATCCTGCACCCAAAACATACCGCCCAACACGGACATCCCGGCCAGCCAGTTCATCGAGCAGCTCGTCGACAACACCCTGGCCCGGCAGCGGGAGTGCATGAGGATAATTCAGTCGGTCATCGACAACCATCTGGCCAACAGTCAGCTGTAGAGATGAGGATTTTTTTGGGCCCTTGAAACTGTATGACGGCGTGGACCAAAGGGAGAGGGAGGATCCTAAAGGGATAGGCTATAGTAGACTTAAATATACCTATATATATTTTCTGAAGGGCATACAAAGTACAATGGAGTTTGGAGGATCACATGTATTACTGGAGGAATATCAATGTGCTCAATGTGTTAATATTTCTATGTTTTGAGGGCCACGGAATATATTGTATGATACGGCAATGTGGCTTAGTCCCAGATATCTCGATGTAGGCTTATTTTTATCATCATATACACGAAGAAAGTAGTCCCTTTGGATTGATTTGTAAGACTTTTTCACTGTATATGCGCATGCGATGTATTGAATTTCTCTGCCAATAAAGGTGAACAATTTCTAGATGTGTTGATAAATGAGTGTCGTGAGTTTGATTCCCAACCATCCGTCATCCACCTAATAGCCCCAAATTGAGAGTTGACCTCCCCGCTGTCACCAAATTATGACAAATGCCAGCCGGCCCAACCTGAGACTTGCGTGGGCGTCCAGCGGCGAGTGGGCGCCAACAATCGAAATGCAACACCGGCAAGAAGACAAAGCCAAGACAAAGGCTCCAGCCCACCACCAGGGCCGCGCTATCGCCCAGCCGGGAGATTTATGGATGAGCCGTCATCCAAACTTAGCCCCGAGTTTAGAGCAAAACGCGGCATTATGTAAAATTCGTCGGGGCGCGTGAAAGAGCGCGTTTTTGTATTAGCGCCGCACATAATCGATTGAAATGTTTTGGCAATTTGTTGTTTATGAAGGGCGGTGGCTTGGAGTTAAGTATCGAATTGCTGGGCCGCCGTTGCTCCAAAATTTTGTAATTGTTGTGTGTAATTAATGAGGCCCGAAATCGCCCTCAGAAGCTGGCCAACTCCAAAGCGGTAGCCACGCTTTCTCTGCCAGTACCTGGACATCCGAATACCCCACATAAATCATGGCTGTCCATCAACACCGCTCGATCGGCCAGTAGCGGCGGCGGCGATGCGGACAGGGCTTTTATAATTCAGACAATAAAATTCACGCCACAAAAGGCAGATCCCAAGGGCCGGGCGGAGAGGGGGGAGCGAGAAATAAATTTCTCAGACAATGGAGGTCCCGGGGGGTCAGCTGTCTGAGGCCTGAAAGCCGCGCTCCTCCCGCTCGGGTGGGTGTGGTCGAGTACAATTAGTCGGGCGGGAGGAATGATTGATTTGGCTTGGTTAAAAAGCCATTTTTGTCTAATCTGGAATTGACGTGGCCACGACAAATGAAATCTCTGGCAGCTGCAGCTCCAGCGGCGCCCCATTGTGGCCCCTGATTTTCGGGGCAGGCAACGACAAGCATCCAAAACAAATTGGATATCCGCATCAATCCATGCGACCACATGTAAATCAAGCCCAATGCGTTGGCAAATATGTGGATATGTCGGAGAGGGCAGAGGGGAGGCCTCAACTGTTTCTCAATCTTGTCTATTGTTGGGTCGTCCACTGGCTCGACCGTTCATATTTCACACCTTAAACGGCGGAGCAGCAGATGAATCGCATAAATCGCTGGCTGATTTTATATTTTCAAATATTTTTATGTTTCTATTTGCATTTTAAATTATTGACTGCGGCCCCGCCCGCCGGTGGCCCCTGGAAATAAAACCTACAAATTTTTGCGATTGTTTTGCAAACCGAAATCCCCAATCCAAATGCCAATCGCCTGGCAGTCCATAAGGTTTTGTCTCTTAATTTGCCCCCACTAATCATAAATGTCCGACTGATTTCGTGACGGAGTGGCCGCCTTGATGGATTCGACAGCCGCATGTCATAATGGACCCCGGCTGACATCTTGCCCACGGGGGCCAGCCCTGGATATCTGCATATGCAAAATCAGTTGACAAAACACGGCCACCGCCAGCTGAGAGGGTCGCCGCTGCCCCTCGCAGATTATGTTGTAAGCCCCAAGAAATGCTCAAGGTCGGTTGGCTCATCCGGGCGTGTGGATGGGAAAGGTCTCATAATTCAAACAGCCCTCGATAACTGACACACCAAAAAAGCGTTGGAAGGCGTCGAAAGGTTCCTAAAGTTTCGTTAACGTTAAGCTAAAATTCCCAGAACCAAGCATGCCCCAACCAAGAGTCGGAAGGCTTCGGAAGGTTCCTAAAGTTTCGTTGACAATAAGCTAAAATTCCCTGAACCTCGCAGTTCCCAATTTGGGTTTCCTGCAAGAGCTGTTTTGGGATTTAGCTGGCGGGTGGTTTTTTGTAAATTAGCCAAGTAAACGGAACCAACCACCCACACGTCTGGCTGTATTTTCAATTAAGTTTTGGTAATCAACGAGTAGCAGCCGCACGTTCACCCGCCAGCGCCTTCGGATCCAATCCAAACCAGGCTCATATGCGGCTGTCAATTCTGGTTGCCGCCAACTCCAATTGGAAACCGCAGTCGGCGAATGGGAAAGGGTACAAACGGGTTCAAGCACACCGACGGGCGGCTGGCGTTCAGCGTTCAACGTTCAAATACCAAAAGTCACGGCGCTGTCGACGGCGAAGAAAGCAGGTTTGCTGGTCGCCCGGCTTGGGGCGCAGGTTGCACTCTGGCACGGCATTTGCCAAATTTATATACACATTCGCATAAAAATAAGTTTCATATGGAAAAAGGCGCGGGCGGCGGCCAGGGGGCGGCCAACCAGTCGGCCGGATGGGCTGCATGCAAAGTAAAACCAAAGACTTTTGACAAGCGCGCTGCCTCGGCGGAAGAAATGCGCTTGTCACTCCACGAAGGCCCCCCTGCCGGGTCGGTCATTCATGGGCAGCGCTTCCAGGTGTGATGTGTGCCGTTGCGGTCGACTGGCGGTCTGCCGACGACGCTGCCACTGCCGCTGTCGATGCTCATCAAATGTTCATCAAAGTCTGGGGCTGTGGTTCGGCTTTTGTTGGCTGGCAGAGATTCAAATTCACTTATCCAGAGGTTGTTGTTTTGCAATGAAATTAAATAAGCAAAAGCTGACTGAGCGTTTCTTTTTTTTATACCCTGTACCTGAAGATACAAGGTACATTTAAAATTTTATCACGTCACGAAAGGGAGCGGGGCGGAGTCATCCACGAAACACAAATGTAATAAAAGAATATTTTCACTAAAATTCCCACCAAAAAAAAAAAGGCTAAACAGAAAAAAACATTGCATATGAAACTAAACTAAAGTCAAATTCAAGAACAGACCGATTAAGCAGCGTTGGACGGGCACTGTAAATTGAATGGTGACCGCTTCGGAAAGACGTCTGTTCGGTTGTCCTTTCCGCACTTAAAGTTTTTTTTTTTTTTTTTTTTTTTTTTTGAATATATGAATGAAATATTATTTGGATTTTTTTTTTTTATTCCTATAATTTGATTACATATCAAGGAGACTGAGATACGACGATCTGCCGTGGCCGCCTAGCGGTGAATTGAAGGCAACGCAGCGAACTTTGCATCCGAAACCAAATTCAGATCCAAGAACAAACAAACCGATTAAGCAGCGTTGGACGGCGACTGTAAATTGAGTGCTGACCGCTTCAGAAAACCGTCTATTAGGTTGCCCTTTCTGCACTTAAGGTGTATTTTTATTATTATTTTTTTTTTATTTTTTTTTTAATAAAATATTATTAAGATTTATTGTTGTCACCCACTCCGCATTTTTTTTCGTATAATTTAATTACACATCACGGAGACTGAAGTGCGTGAGCCGCTTGCTTTGTTCTATTTTTAGCACAGCGACGATCCGCCGTGGCCGCCTAGCGCAGCGAATGGACCAATCAGGAGACGGCGCGCATAAGCGCACTAACGGAGAGACAATAAATTAGGGTGCTTCGTCATTAAGGTGCATCAGAGATCTGAAAATTATGTAAAAATTTTAAAATCAAATTGACATTGTCAATCGACTAAGACACGTTTATTTTTCCATCTGCACATTTATCGGTCCGACCGAAAATTTCAGCACCTTATTCTAAGGAACTGGAAAAAGCCACACATATTAAATTTAGTCAGCATATGTTAATTATGTGTAACTATTGCATGAAAACATTTTTTCTTCAGAATTTTTAAGCTGACTCTTTTGGGCGAGATCAAACAGTAAATCTGTGATAAAACATCAATTTCTGGAGATATACTATTCAAACTCAACAAAATAATGTTAATTGTAGTAATACAATATCTGGCAAAATTATTTAAAGATCGGATAAGAAACTCAGGAGATATAAACGGAAATATCAATTTTAATTCCATATTTTATCGCTCTCTAGCTTGTCTTACAAAAGTGCTATATCAATCAAAATTCGTAACAATGTTGGATTATCTATGCTTATTAAATTTCTCGAAAAAAGTTATCTATATTTTATATATAACATGCGATTCCGGCTCGATAAATATTCCACCTAATTGACGAAAGCTTTAAGCTGTGATATCTCCTAAAAACTTTAAAATAGAACAAAAGTTTCTAAGACAATGTTGTTCCTATTTAAAATCCCTTTCGTTTGACACCAAGATCGACTATATCCATGCAGAAATAAAGAAAATCGAAATTTTACGTTTTTTGCCCCAAAAAATGACTTCAGAATGCAACCAAACAACAGCGTCTGTGCTGAAATCATGAGTCGGACAGAAGACGCAGGTTCAATTCCTGGCGAAAGCAGTTCCAGAAATTGTTAATAAACAGTTTTTTTTTCGTAGATAAATGATTACCTAAATAAAAAGAAGTTTTTTTTAAGAGACTTATTTGAGAGAATCTTTAAAGACAACGAAGTTCAGTTCGCAATACTGAAAGGTACAGGGTGTATCAAAATCGGGCTCGGCTGTTACTTCCTTACTTGTTGTTGTTGTTGTGTTTGGGGCGATTGAAAGCGTCGCATACGCACGTTGATGAGACGCTCCGCTCCGGTCAGAGGAAATGGCCGGCAGGCGGAAGCCGTGCGTCGATGCCGCACCGAAATGAGTTAATTTACATTTGCCAGAGCCGATAATTTGCGCAAAATTTGAGCCGGCAGAAAATCACTCAGCGATCTGGGCAAGCCAGACGGAAGTGAGGCCCCAAGTGGCAAGCGAAACCGCAGCCAGAGGTGAGCTGTGGCGCGTGTGTGGCTTACGGTTTTGGCCAAGCCCGTTGGCTGTTTGGCGGCTCATTAAGACCCGCCGACATCACCGCCAGCATTGGTGGTGCGGTTTCCCAGCCAAGCAAGGATGTTGGCTGGAAGAGCAGGTCGCCAAACGGGTTGCCCCGCCGCATTGGGTAAGCGCGTCATAAACCCGAGCCAGCCAGTTGGGCGCAACGAAAGGGGGAAAGCGGCTGGTGACCCGAAAGACTGGCAATTATTGCGTGAACAGTCAAAAAACAAACCCGATTCGACTATTAGTAGTAGAATTCACAGAGCAAGCTGCAATTCAAATGGGGTCGGCCGGCCCGAAACCGCCATGCAGATCACTTGGCCCGCAGGCAAGTTCAGCCGCAACGAAATTTCAATAATCCAAACAGGCCCACCAGGGCCTTTGATGTAAGAAGGGGCTCTGCAGAAACCGCAAAGACCCCGGCAGGGCCCAGCGCCGCGCTCTGCTCAGCTTTCATTCATTAAGCGGCACAAAAGCGCAAAGCGAGAAAACAAAGGCCGCCAGCAACATTCCTCGCGCTTGGCAACATCGCAGCCAGCAACATGTTGCTGGAGGGTTGCTCTGCAGCATCTTCAGCCAACCATCTCGGCGGGCGGCGGCTCAGTCTGCAGCGAGCGTTCAGACGGCGAAGTTGTTGTTTTTTGAGTCAGCGGTAAACCGAAGATCCCGAGGAAAACGAAACTACTTCGAAGCTCCAGCGATCAGTCGAGCGGTACAGGCACAGGCAGAGGCACCTCGACCGGTTGGTGTGAACTGTTAATTCGAAAATAACGACTCGAAATTTTGCAATTAAACGAAATTAACACGGCAAAAGTGCATTTCCAGCCGAGCCGACAAACAAATCTCAAGTGACAGACAGCCGACAAATCAAAACCCAAACCAACGACGAGCATAATTTCAAATTAAATCGCCATCGATTAATTCGCACCTCATTGGCTTCGGTCCGAGATTCGATTACGCGCGCGCTTACCCCGTCCTCCGGGCAGCAGCTCAATCCAAAGTGAATCCAGCGGCAGAGGCGATTGAGGAAGTCCAGGCAAATCGGATTATAGCCGCGTGCTTAATTAAGCCCCAAGTTGGATTAACATTTCAGCTCGGAATTCGGATAATCGAAAATGAGTGCAGTGAGTAAATTTCCAAAAGCTCTGCTTAATTTTTACGCTAGGGAATTTTAATTACCCTACGGAGTTTTATGAAAAACGAAAACGAGTGCTTGATTTTTCGGACTCGGCCGTTGAATCTAAAAAGGGAAATTGGTGGACATAATTTATACAAATTTTGAAGCTCATAATATAAAGATTATAATTATAATTTTCTTTAAGCTGTAAATCATACAAAGGCGCATGACGTATACGTTAATAGTTAAATATCACGTATACGTTTTTTTTTATACTTAATCCTTTTTTTCTGGGACTTTAATCAAAACTGCAAAGAAGGGTGAAGAAAATATTACTCACCACAAAAGTACAATTAAGATCATTGTTTATTTTGGTGCCTTCATTGCCTGGCCAGTCATTGGACAGCCGGACGTCAAAAGTCACCGACTTTCAGGAATTCCAACCCCTTTACTTCTCTCTAATTTATATGATTCTTAAATTTACAACTTCTTCAACTTTCTTCAGTGGAACGATGACCCAATGGGAATTCAATTCACCCTGAGAGCTTCTGTTGCTCGTGCGCATCGAAGGGCGGCTCATGGCAAAGCTAAGTCGGTTTCTCTCTTTTGTCTTAATGGCAATAAAACCAGCTAATTGAATTAGCGAAATTAACGAATAGCCAGCGAAAATTATGACAAACTGAGAGCAGGGGGAATGGCGTGGGAGGCGTGTTTGCCCGGTAGCCGAAAATAATAAAACCCACAAAATTTGATTGATTTTCTTTCACTTTCGCGGCGAGCGAATCCATTGACTGGCTTTTAACTGGCCGTGCGGAGTCATTTGCGTAATGGCCTTTTAATGCCCCCGAACGATCAAATCGGCCTGTCCAATAAAACAATTTAATTAGTGACATTTGAGGGATCGACGACAAAGACATCAGCTCATTTGCCTCACAGATGCGTGGATGCCATCAGCCCCCAATTGGCTGCCATAAAATCCCAAATTGTTTTACGACCCTCGATCATTTAGAGCAGATCCATAATCCGTTGATGGGGATCGTTAAGCTGGCAAGCAGGCAGATCCCATTCACCAGCGCAGGTGTAAATTGGCCCGCAGATTTGGCCGTTTGATTGGGCGTACCGGACCACCAGTGGGGCGGAAATGCTTGCCCGGTTAATTAAGCCAAATCAGCACGAGGTCGATTAGAGTGCCCCGATCCTTCTCCCGGTCAATCAAAGCCAGCATCGCGCAGAGACGCATCCAATTTCAGTTTATGCAACAAGCGGCCGGGGCAGATGACAAGTGCCGGGGCGAGCGCTGCGCAGGGGAGTTGGTCGAAAGTTGAGAGTTGGCCAGGCGGACCGACTGGACCTTGGCAAGTGCGACGACGAGTCATCGCAGAGGCGACAGCCGCCGTCGAGTGTGTGTGCAATAAAATTTCACTTTCGTCATTGCATAATTGCAGTTTGACAATGCTTAAAATTGATTATGGGCTTTGCCACCTTCCACTTCCTTCTGCTGGCCGCTTGGTCGGCGGGGCGTTTGCTGTTTTCTCCAGCCTCTCCCAGCACGGCTCATTTATCATCGCCAGCCTGAAAAGGGAAACTGAACAAGCCGAGGTCGGTCAGGAATTCAAGCAAACACCTCAACTTTCTACTGAAGACGGGCCTGGTCTCCTCTTGGTCCTCAAATCAAATATCGACCGATTTTTTTGTGAATTTTCCAGGGCGCGCTAGTTAAGCTTTTGGGAATTGGATTGCTTTGGGACCTGAGAAACTTGGCAATTAATCCGTGTAATCGGAGTTAAAGTTCAGTTCGCTGATCAAGATTTCAGAGATTTTTATCACGTACTTAAAGGAGCGTCGGCTTTTTCGGCACCTGGCCCGTGGGATTGCTTGTCCGCCTAAACGAAGTCGTTGAAAGTAAAAGCCGAGATGAGTCTCCCCCGCGTTGGATGGCGCTCCACCTGCCGCCTGGAGTGTCGTGCCTTGCGATGCTTATCACCCGCAGTTGGCACGAAAATGTACAACTGTCAAAATAACAATTTACCATTGGCCATAGAAGAGCACGGCAGCCGAAAACCTTTCCACACACGCTCGCCGGGCCCATAAATCAGCGGCCTGGGAGCACGCGCATCTCCAGAAAAAGAGTCGCGGCGGCAGGCCCAGCACGTCATTTGGCCATCTTTCAAGTTGGCCATTTGAGGCGCACACATAAACTTGAAATCAAATGCATAATTGGCGGCATGCGATTGCGGCGCGCAGCCTTCCAAGTTTGTTGCCTAAGTCTTTTGTTCGGACAGCCGGGGAATTTTGTGCGACCATCGACTGTAATTGTCCCAATGATCTGCCGGCGACGTCGTCAAACATTTCGACTGCCCGCCACATTACCGCTAAGCCAAAAGGTCAGCCAGCCGAAGAAGTACCACAAACTGGCGCACGGCAAAAAACACCACCAACCCACCGGCCCAGCCCGGCCCGAGCTAAGCCGAGTTGAGCTGAGCGCAGACGGCTTTACATAATAAAGGGGACCTGCAAAAAAAAAACACCACAAAAAGTAGCAATAAAAGAAAAGAAACATTAAAGCAAACAAGAAGACGGCACTGCGTACGCAGCAGCCTCGGAAAAACAACAAAAAAGAAGCCCCAACTGGCCGAGCGAGTCGATCATCTTCCTCGTCCACAGACAGCCGCTGGCTGCTGATGCTCCCTGTCGATAAAAGTGAAACCGAAATTGCCTATGTAAACAGCGATGATGCCATTGACATTGCATTTTTCCCTAGCCAAGCACACAAACAAAAGCCACCAGCTGCACAGGCCGACGGAGGTTGTGGTGGCAAAACAACAATGGGGCATGCGGGGCTGGGAGACACCTAAAAGGTATAACCGGGGCGCCAGCAAAACTTTGTAATGGAAAAACTCGGCGTATGCAGCGCCGACAAAATTTATTATAATGCCATCGGTAATTTCTTATTATTTTTATGATTATTATGAAATCCGACAACGGCGAGCGAGCGTGTGGGTGGTGGCATTTGGTCGCTGGATCATTGCGTTTCAATGAACCGCAGATTTCCCCGAAGCATTGACCTTGGGGTATCCCAGGCGCTGGCTTATCTTCAAATCGAATCGAATCTCACAATGACCCCGATCAATTAGCAGACCATATCGCGTTTATTTAACATGCAAACAAGACGCTCTTGTTAGCCGGCTGGCGCGGATTCGCCAGAAGAAGTCGTGGCACTTTGTGCCAAAAGGCCAATTAAATGCACATAAATATGCAAAGCAGACATCAATAACTTGGAATAACAAGACGGGCCAGGCGAGTCCGACGGGCCCGGCCGTCGTGGGGCAATCGAATGGACCCATCAACGCCAATCAACGGCCACCCCAAGCTCATGTCAAAACAAAAGGGCCCGGCGACTAACCGTCTATTGGTAATAATTTAAAGACATCCGAACTGGTCAGCGGATTTTGGGTGCGACAAGTGTAACCGAAGAAGAGTCCGAAAGGGGAGTGTGAAATTATGCAAATGCCCCGGCGACGCTCGGTTCGGGCCTGATATGCAAATGGCCGGAATCGCCCCGGGAGGCAGCTCCACATATCGATGATGCTGGGGCTGATTCGCTTCGCAGCAATTACACTGCTTTTATTGGCCCCCACATAGTAGCCATAATGGCAGTTAAAAGCTCGTAAAATATTATAACAAATTTATTGGGCAACGCGGCCACGAAAACGGGCAGGCCGCTCAATCGATCGACGGGCTGGGCTGTTGGGTCGTAAAAAATCTTTTCATGTCGTTTAGTATAACATGCATATTATTATTATAATTTTTGATTGCAATTTATGTGGTGGGCTTTTGATTTGAGGGCCGAGCTGGCCCACATTTCATTTGAGGGCCGAGATTCGCAGTCCAGTTTCCCGGATTGCAAAACTGCAACTGCAGTCCGCCAGGCGTGAAATTAATTACGCAGTCGCCGGCGGTTATGAGTTGCCGTCTCGTCTGCGCAGGCGCCGCGGCGGCTGTCAGTTCAAATTACAGGCAAGTGATAAAAGTCTTTTCAATGGAACTGGGTTGCCGAACCGTCCGCCCACGCACCCTCCGATTATGCAAAGGGGCTTCTGCCGCTGGCTGCCTGCTCCGCTCCCTGGCAGGTATCGATGGCCGGCCCACTCGGCTTTGATTTATGGCTAATTTATTGGAGTTGTTTGTTTAATAATCAATTTTTACACTCGGCGGCGAGGAGGCGGGCCAGGCGGAAACCAAATCGCCGATAAATAATCATAAGCAATTAAAAATTCCAAAAGCAAAAAAGATGGGAGGGGAATTTCACCCGCTTGTTAAACGCCATTTGGGCACGCAAGGTGATGTTGAAAATTCGCCTGTAGAACAGCCGAATCATTGGTGAAAATGCCACGCCCCCTCCCGATTTAAACAATTGCTGATCAATCAGCGGACAAACATCTGCCCAAGCGGCGGCGACGACCACAACGTCGGGGACGGCAATGGCGGTGGCGGTGATGAATGCGAAATGAAATGAAACTTTTTAAATTCAAAAATCCGAAAAAATGTTACGTGAGTTAACCGTTTGTATGTTTCCGTAATAATTCACACGCTTTCCATGTTTTCGAAATTGAAACAACAACACGAAGCCCAGCCGACCGACTGGTGCGTTTTGGGCAGACGACGGCGGAAAATGTCCGGCTGCAGAAAACATCTACGAAAATAGATGAAAATTTTAATTCCCTCACCCATTACGATTTATTATGATTGCTATATTCCGAGATGGCTTCAAGCCGCCAGCGCAGCCAGTCAGTTGGCCAACTTGATTAGCGTTAATGCCGCCAAAGTGCCAACTGATGTTCCCCCATCGGCCCAACCCGCCTGGGCCATGAATTTCCCCAGTGAAATCCACGCAAGGAGAGGCGACCAGGCTATTGATTTTGTGGCTTTTCATTTAGTGAGGAGCCAGGGGGGTCGGACATGCAAACAAAACGAAACCCAGCGAAGACTTCTCCGTCTTTAAACTGGTCCCGCCGCCGCGCACGAAAAGCGCCGAGCGTACGGGAAAACAAAAATAATTTCCCATCAAAAGTTGTTGTAGTTTTGAGGCGGCAGTCAAGCGTCGCCGCCTCTGCCCTTTCGCGCAGAACTTGAACTCTAACCCTGGTCGGCCTGAAGGCGGCTTTTGGCCCGCCGCACGAACGTTGACCGCAAACTGTGGGGCATCCAGAGAAGACGAGAAGGCTGGAAGGAATTGGTTTGTGACGTTTGGCTGATTAATTTGTCTCCCGATCGGAGTGGAGATATTCCTGAAGAGTCCTCGGTTGGCTTTAAGGGGCGTTAAGTATTTCAAGGAAAGTCGAATGCACTCGACTGCACCCTCAAAAGAGTCGAACGTCGGACGAATCGATGAAATGCTTATGTGGCTGGGAGGTCAGAGGTGAGCCAGCAAATTGAAATGAAATCGAAGTGGATTCCGAAGTGCCCATTTGCTGGCAACGAAAATCGAAAACAAAGCGTGGCGGCGGCGGCGGCGGTAAGGAAAATTTGAAATACCGTAAAATCACCGAGTGCCAAGTGGCAACAACGTGACTGCCCAAATCTCCGCTGCCACTCGGACGACAGGTGGCTGGATGGGTTTGCTTTGGTTTGGTCGCAAGCAGGCCGGCCGGCCGCTTGTTGATGCAACAATTAGCGTAATCTTTCAACAACGGCAACGGCGGCAACAACGGCAAACAAGCGACTCAAATTTGGAAAACGCTGCCATTTTCCCCCAAACGTTTCCTAGGCCCAAACCCAAGCCCCTTTCCCCAGATCACCTGGCAGTCGGCCGGGCCAATCACCAAGCTGTTGCAAATGCAAAATTGCAGCGATCCGCCGGTCGGTCGGTCGGCCTGTCTGCCAGACGGGCCTCGCATCGGGGGCTTTTATGATTTGCAGGCAGCCACAGCGGAAAGATGAACACGCACCGATAGGCCGAGCGGGTGGCAGGGACCGGTGGGGTGGGTGGAATTGAATCTTTCACAACTTGGCAGCTCAGGGGAAGTGGGGCGGCAATTAAAGTCGCTCCCTTAAATTGCACCTCAAATGGCGCTTGACTGAAAATTTGACCCAAAAGCCCCAGTCGATGGCTAAATGCCACGAACTTGACTTTAATGCTAATTTTGGTAATAATCGTCGTTTCCACCCTTTCCACAGGGCCGTTTAAACAGATTGCCTTTGCCCTGGGCCTTGCTGGTGATGATGATGGCAGTTCTGCTGGCCGGCAAGGCCATTGCCGCCGAGGAAAGCGCCAGCACCGAGAGCAACGAGATCATCCCACGCGAGGCCATCCAGAAGCTGGACTTCTCGGTCCGACAGGCCCTGCTGCGGGCCATCGACAAGCTGGAGCAGGAGGAGGCAGCTGCAGCCACCCACGTGGATAGCGATGCCGCTGAAGTCGAAGAGGTGGACCGGCCGAGCACTGCGGCGCCCCCGGTGCCACCACCAACGCCCAAGGAGGAGATTCTGGAGGAGAGCACCAATGCGGCCGACACGGTGGTGCCCAAGGTCCAGTTCTACACGGCCACCTTCGACGAGCAGAATGCCCAGGAGCAGCTGCTGTCCTCCTTCATCGACCGCTCCAAGCTGTGGAAGAAGACGACTCTGCGCAAGCAGAGCCCCACGGCCCCACTGCCCATTGAGACGAAGACGGATGAGGGGCCTGACAGCCACCAGCTTACCCGAAGCGTGGGCAGCTCGGTGAGCACCAACGAGATCTCCAGCGACGGCAGCAATGAGATCAAGTTTGAGATACGCAATTCCCGCAAGGAGTCCACCAGCACCACCACCACGACCACGACGACCACCACGCCAAGGCCAAGGACAACCCGAAGGCGACCCACCACCACGACGACCACAACCACCACCACCCCCCGGCCGACCCACAACGAAGACGGCGAGAACATCGAGCTGGTGGACAAGGAGGACATACGCATCCAGGCAGCCCCACTGGTCACGGCCTTCACCGTGGACCTGGACGAGCGCGGGGCAGCCAAGAAGTTCAGCCCGATTGTCCATGGCGCCCCGGCCGACTACCAGCATTTGGGACACGTGGGGCCTACGATAACCAAGCTGAGTGTGCTGGAGGCAGACCCGCCGGCCACCCCGCTGCCCACCCAGGCCACGCCCGCCCAGACCACCACCACCACCAGCACAGCTGCCCTGTCCACGACGCCCGCCTTCCTCAGCTCCACCATCAACTACATAAACAAGGTAGGCCCGCCCTCGAGTCGGAAAATATCTGAGTTAATTTCTCTTGCAGCAGGAGCAGCCGCAGCAGCAAGAGCAGCCGCTGGTCAGCAACTACATCATCGAGCGCCAGCGGGCGCTGGAGCAGCAAATCTACCAGCTCAAATTGCAGGCCCAGCAGCAGCAGGCTTTGATTCTGCGCCAGCTGAAGCTGCTGGAGGAGCAGAGCCGCTACCACAATGGGGCCGGCAGCCCAGCCGCTCCCCTGGCCCAGCCCAGCACTTTGCAGCCTCAGCAGCAGCAGCAGCAGCTGGGCATCGAGGCCATTCAGAGGCTGCAGCCGCCGGCGCCGGGTTACACCATCAGACCTTCGGTAGAATTTATACCCAGCACCCATACGAAGACCATCATCTATCCTACATATCCAATCGAGCAGCAATTGCCGCTACGTGATGCCGTTGCGGGTAATAAATTCGCGCTCCATGGCAGCAGCAATTACCAGAAAGCGGCGGGGCCGGCGAATCCAGTGCAGCAGATTTTCCAAAATCTGCAGCAAAACTTGCAGAAGTCGGCGGAGGAAAACCAGGCGGCCGTGCAGCAGCAGCCAATTCAGCCCTCGGGGCAATTCAACTTTGGGCCCGCCCTCAATGCGCCCCTTGAGGCGGCAGCCATTCAGGCTCTGCCCCAGCGCAGCTTCCAGCAGTTCCAGCAGCAGCAACAGTTGTCGGTGCCCGCCTATGTCAGCAATGCCATCTACCAGCAGCAGCAACAACAGCAGCAACAACAGCAAAGAGCCCGCCTCTTTCGCCAGGAATCGGGCACCGGTAATTTTGGTGTGAATGTGGAAATCCAGCCGAGCAATTCGTTTGCCGCCCTCGTGCCGCCCAGCGTGGTCAACCAGCAGCAGAGTCTGGACAATCAAAATTTCTACCGCCAGCATTTGACGCCCCAGCTGAGCAGCCAACTGCAGCAGAATGCCCAGCAGTACCTGCAACAGCAGCAGCAACAGAAGACGGGGGGCGCCGGCAGTGGAACCGCAGGTAATTTTAGTAGTAGTAATAAATTGAAGCAGCATGAGAATCTTTTTAGTCAATTTAGAAGTTTAAGAAACTCCGAAGAATTGAAAATAATTAGCAAAGTTCTAGCTCTCAATCACGGCATCCCGCAATTCGCCTCACAAAACCTGCACTTCAACGCCTTCTAGGCCCTCTCCCAGCACTTGCACCAGCGTCGCCCCAGCAACTGTCAACGAGTCCCAGCACCCAAAACCATCACTACCCAGCACCCAGCACTCAGTTCTTCTAGCCACTGCACCGAAAACTGTACCTCCCACAGCTGCGAGTCGATTTAGGAATATGTCTATTAAGTTTTTAAAGTGCTCATTGTAAATATGCAATCTGAATGTAATTAAGAAGCCAGCGAATCGAATCATCGACAGCAATGAATGCGTCGCGAGTCCTTGCTCTCTAGTTGGACTTCACCGCGCGGAGCGTGCCTGGGAAATTTGTTTGAAATTGAAATCTTATAACTATTTATTTTTATGTGAATAAAATTTACTATAAACAGAGTTTTATTTCCTTTCAATGTCGACGACGGTCATCAATATATCGTTCTTCCATATTCCGATAAATCACACTTGATTTATGGCAGCTAATAAACAAATTAAAACCTAATAATTAGAAACATTTTCAATCAATATAGGTTAAGCAATTAAATCAAATCAATCAAATCCAATTCAACTGAATATAATTCGTATAAAAAATTGTGTGACTTTATGATTTGAATATTTAAGCGCCAATTGGCAATTATCGAAAGCTCCCAGTGATGCCAGACGACCGAATCCCAAGCGACTTCAGCGTTGCCAGTTGGGCTTGCCAATGCTAAAATTCAAAACATAAACCAGTACGGCAGCCCTGCAAAAAATTAATTCGACGAAAAAATCTTGAATTGAGTCGCGTGATATTTTTCTCCTCGAGACTTATTTCAACTCGCTGGAAATGGCAAAATCATTGTCTCGTCTAGGTTTCACCCTCTTCAAGTCTACGAAAAGCTTACTCACCGACGTAACTGTGCGAGGCTCAACCTCAAGAGCAAGAGACAGCCCACTGGAAGGCCGCGGCAAGTTGGGACTTGGTTTTGGCATTGGACTGCTAGCCGGAGCCACTGGCGTGTTGCTGTACGCCTTGGACTCCAGTGTAGAGGCGTCGGGCAACGAGGTCCATCCGCCCAAGCAGAAGTGGACCCACAATGGCATCTTGTCGGCCATTGACAAGGAGGGCGTGCGCCGCGGCTATCAGGTGTACAAGGAGGTGTGCTCGTCCTGCCATTCACTGCAGTACATAGCCTACCGCAACTTGGTGGGTGTTTGCATGACCGAGGCGGAGGCCAAGGCTGAGGCGGAAGCCATAATGGTGCAGGACGGACCCAATGAAGAAGGCAACTACTTTGAGCGCCCCGGCAAACTGGCCGACAAGCTGCCCTCTCCGTACCCCAATGAGGATGCTGCCCGCTCAGCCAACAATGGAGCCTATCCTCCCGACCTGAGCTACATCGTCTACGCGCGCAAGGGCGGCGAGGATTACATTTTCGCCCTGCTGACTGGATACTGCGAGCCGCCGGCCGGAATGGTGCTGCGCGATGGGCAGTACTTCAATCCGTACTTTGCTGGTGGAGCTATTTCGATGGGTCAGGTGATCACCAATGAAGTTGTCTCCTATGCGGACTCGGAGGTGCCGGCATCCGCCAGTCAGATTGCCAAGGACGTGGTGACATTTTTGAAGTTTACATCAGAGCCGGACGGAGATGAGCGGAAGAAGCTGCTGATTAAAGTGGTCTTCATGTCGGCTTTTTTGATCGGCATCTCGTACTACATTAAGCGGTTAAAGTGGTCTTCTCTAAAAAGCCGGAAGATTTTCTATATGCCGCATGTTATCGAAGAGGCGAAGGCAAATGCAGCGAAAGCAGCAAAGGCCGCAAAAGAGGCGAACGAAAAGAAGTGCTGAGCGCGGAAAGTGATTGGATGGATAATTCTTTGTGTAACATTTAGCAAACCATATCATTTTTATACAACAAGTTTGATTAAAAAAGTTTGCTATTGTCAAATAAAACCAAAGCATATCTCTTTCTGTTTGAAAACGCGCGCCAACCACCTGCAATCGTCCGATAATTTTTAAACTTTCGCGGGTGGCCCTCCTAGAAAATGCGCACGGTTGCATGTCGATTTTTTCGGCCACTCAGCTGATTTTAGCTTCTGCAGCTGATACTTTTGGCGGAATTAATCGGCGTCTGTTCTGGCATCTTTAATTCGTAATGTCGTTAAAATTCGTAAAATCCCTGCAATTTGCGGCCCATAAGCATCGCGATCAACGCCGCAAGGATCCCAATGGCACGCCGTACATAAATCATCCCATTAACGTGGCCACAATTCTCGCAGAAGCCTGCGTCGACGACGAAACAGTTTTGTGAGTCAGCGCAACAGGCGGTTAAATAATTTGTACTAATTAAAGTTTTTGCTCCACTAGGATTGGCGCCCTCTTACACGACGTGGTGGAGGACACTGACACCACATTCGCCGAAGTGGAGCAGCTTTTCGGCCGTGAGATCTGTGGCATCGTGCGCGAGGTTTCCGACGACAAGTCATTGGCCAAGGAGGAACGAAAACGACTCCAAATCGTCAACGCCGGCAAAGCGAGCCATAAAGCAAAGCTAATCAAACTGGCGGACAAGCTGGACAACTTAAGAGACCTGCAGAAGCAAACGCCAGTTGGCTGGACAGAGGTAAGTACTGGCAATTAGTCACCTTCTCGAAATCCTAACCAGGTTCTTCTCCCAACTAGGAACGCCGGGCGCAGTACTTCGTTTGGGCCAAGCAGGTGGTGGACAACCTGCGCGGCACGAATGCCACGATGGAGGAGCAACTGGATGCCATATTCCGCCAACAAAATCTGCTGTGAAAGTAAAGCCATCGGCTTTGATTAAAAAGCTCCCTTCAGTTTTTATTGCTCTTGTAAAACTCAAGCATGAGCTTGGCCAGCTTCTCGGTCTCCTCCAAAGTGATGGCATTGTACAGGGAAGCCCGAATGCCGCCTACTGACCGATGGCCCTTCAACTGAATCATGCCCTCCGCCTCAGCCTTCGTGAGAAACTCCTTCTCCAGAGCATCGTTGCCGGCAGCACTGCCAATGCGGAAAGGCACATTCATGCGGGAGCGCACATTTCGCTCAAGGGGACAGTAAAAGAAGCCGTTGGACTGGTCAATGATATCGTAGATTAGCTGAGACTTGGCCTTGGACTTCTCCGCCATGCCCTCCACTCCGCCATTGCGCTTAATCCACTGGAACACCAGGCCCATCACGTAGATCCTACAAAACAAACAAATCAACGACTGCTGGTAAGAAAAGCGGCTCTCCACTTACCCAAACGTGGGCGGCGTGTTCAGCAAGGAGCTGTTCTTGTCCATCAGCTCGAAATTCAGGATAGACGGAGTGGTCTTCAGGTGATGGCCAATCAGATCCTCGCGAACTATGATGACTGTGGTGCCTGCGGGGCCAATGTTCTTCTGGGCCCCGGCGAAAATTACCCCAAACTTGGAAACGTCAATCGGACGCGACAGGAAATTCGACGACATATCACAGACCAGTGGCACCCCAGATGGAACCTCCGGCACAAAGTCAAACTCCACCCCCTCCACCGTCTCGTTGTCGCAGTAGTAAACATAAGAGGCCTTGGCATCCAATTTCCACGTGCTCTGCCTGGGCACGGCCGTGTATCGCGCCACCTTGGGCAAGACAGCGTTAACCTGCCCGTACTGGGCGGCCTCCTTGGCTGCCTTCGAGGACCACGAGCCGGTGATGACGTAATCCGCCTGGCCAGTGCGTCCTATCAGATTGAAGGCCACGGCCGCAAATTGCCCAGTACCGCCGCCCTGCATCAACAGCACCTTGTAATTCTCTGGCACGTTGAGGAGGGCACGCAGGTCGGCCAAGGCGGCGTCCTGGATTTTCGCATAGTTGCTGGAACGATGCGACATCTCCATCACCGAAATTCCGCTGCCATTGCAGTTGAGCAGATTCTTCTGCACTTCCCGCAGCACCTGAAGCAATCGATTAGCGGAAATCGATAACGATTGACAATCACTCACCTCTTCGGGCAGTTTGGCTGGACCGGCTGCGAAATTGATAACCATTTTTGCAAAAATCAAAGAGAATTTCTAAACCAAGCGAACTCAACCTTCCAAGAAAGGCGTAAAAATGTAACTGAACTGCCCGAGAATTTCTCGCCACTCTGCTGCCCGGCGATCGCGCTGATAAACCAGCAGCGGCGAATCAACAACAAAGCGTAAGCAGTAAACAGACTGGACAACGAACTCGCCGGCGACCAGAGGCGTCAACGATCGGGTAACTGGCAACGGGTAATCGCTGCGCCTGCACAACCCACGCCACTGGCCCGAAGCCAGACAACGGCGCTGGCAGCAGCGCAGCGGCAGCGAAGGCAACGGCGAATTTGATCAAAACAAGTCGATGGCGCAGCGGCGATTGCAGCGAAAACAACATGCGAGTCGGCCGATCCCCCCAACTCCCCGTGTCCAAGTGCACGTTTGTCCAACTATCAGTGGCTGTTGTCAAGCGAGTGCAGTTTTGTTTTTCGTTCTAAGCAAACGGGAAAAACAAACGACACTGGAAAGTTCAGAGCGGATGGAATTTTCGGTCAATTTAGTGCGGTGAGCCTTCGTCAATTAGGCCACGCCCTGTGCGCCCACAAACTTTAATTACTTCAACGCTCAAAGCTGCCAATTTGCTTGTCGAGAAGCCTCCTCCACCGGAGCCAGCAGCCAACGTGCCTGGAAATTCAAGTAAGTGGGCAGGGCGGGGAACCAATGGTGGGTGGGTGGGGGGAGTCGGTCATTCATAAACGCAAACTTGAGAGTCAATTTTGCGGTACACCAGCCACCGCTGGGCCGCTTCACTTGCATGTTGTGCGGTGTGTGTGGAGTGTGTGGGTAAAATCAATTTTTTTCATGTAGTACTAAGTTTACTTATTTATATTTATTGGGCTGAAGTGAGTGCAGCTGCTGGAGATGTTCTTATTTTATGGTTCCGCCTGCACTTTGCCGATTATGTCGCTCCAGAAGGTTCCGTACTCCTGTAGGACAGTGCCGCTGGGGGTTTAAAAGAAAGAGAAAAAGAGTGTAAATAATTCGTTTTAAAGTCTCAATGACTAAACAGTTTCTTGTCCACACTCCGCTGCATAGAATTTGGGACTCAAAGCAAAGAATATAGACAAAAGTTCGGGGCTTTCTGCTGTTCTTAGTTTCCTAACATTACGCTATACTTTTCGATTCTAATTGTAAACATTTTTTATAGGTAAACCTTCAAGAATCTACGTAGATCAAAACGGATTTACCCTTGGATCAAAGAGGGGTATAAAGAACCCAGTAAAGATCTCGAAAGGTTTATTCATTATTAAATTGGAAGGCATTGGAAGTTAGAGAATCGCCAAAGGGTAAGTGATCCATTTCCTTTTGAGTATTCTAATCATCGGTTCAGTAACCGTTGAAATTGATGAGCTCTAAGTTCCCCTCAGAATCTGCTGGCCAGGAAGCAAATTGAAACACTTCCGCGCCCCCAACAAATCCGGCGGCTGCAATTAAATTAAACCAAATTCCCTACACTTCCTTTTCGATTGATTCGCGCCGATTTGGCCAGCAACCCGTTTTGCATTTGATTGGATCTGTCCAGGGGACTTAAGCGCGACCCTCCCGCTGTGCCCGACAGCCCGACAGGCCGATGGGCTAATGGAGCCACCTGTTCGTCCAGTTCGCAGTGCGTGTTGGCCAGTGTTTGTTTTGCCGCAGCTGACAGATCCCAAAGTTATGGGGATATAAAAACATCGGCAACTTTTCACCGCGTCGGTTCCATGAATGATTCAATTATGCAATGCCCGGGCCTCTTTTGTAGGTGATTATCTAGCATTTTGCCGGCAATTATGGGCGCTTTTGCCGCCAGCTCTCTCGAGGGTCGGGCAATGTGGGTCACCATGGCGTATGATTAATGGACTGTCTCCACGCCGCTGACGCTTGTCACATCGCGATTGCTGCCGAATCATCGCCTCCCCTCCTACTCACGTGAAGTAGACGGTGCCGCGCTTATTCTGCGGCGCCTTCCAAATCAGCTTGGCCCCCAGCTTGTCCCGGTTGTCCGAGTGCGTGATGGCCGAGCACTCGGGGATGGTCTTGGTGTTCTCGCTCTGCTCCCACTCGCCAATCCACTCGTTCGAATTAGCATCGCGCGCCTGCAGGAAGAAGCCGCGGAAGACGGCGCCGTGATTCGAATGCGGGTAAATCACCACCGAGATCCGCTGTCCCGGGTGGTAGGTCTGGCCACTGGCCACCACCTCGAAAGGATTGCTGTGGGCCGGCTGGGAGCGGGCCTTGCCGTGGTTGGGCTGATTGGCCCGCTGCTTGACGCACGTATCGGCCGGGGCTCCGTCCGGAAAGGCGGCCACCGAGGCCAGCCAGCAGCCACAGAGCAGCAGGAGCGTCCGGGCGGTGATTTGATTCACGAACTTCATGGTGACCACGAGCGGGTTTGGTTTCCGTTTGATTCAAAGGTAAAAACTCGCGAGGCGGCCGCCGGTGCCGGCGGTTTTAAAGCCTCGGTTGGGGCCCCGAAAAAGCTCTGGCATTCCCACACACCCCGCCGGCCGGCCGGCTGACGGACTGGGCTTTGGGCCCAACATGCTTTAATGCTTTGTCGATTTTGGCCAGCTAACCAGTTTTTAATGATCAAATGGCAATAACAGCGGCCGCAGCAGCGCCGGCCAGCAAATAGAGTTCCTTTCCTGCACGGCTGCGGGAAACTGGGTCGCGCATTAGACGCTTTGAAGGCGGCCGCGCCCGCCGCCCGCCCACCGGACACCCACGGATGGCAGCACCCCCGCCCGCGCATCTGGTCGGCTGGTCTGGGGTCCCCCTTGAGTTGGCTTTTCAAAAACCCCGCTAAGTGCCCCATTGCGAAATTCTATGCTTCTAATCGGGCCAGCATGCGGGGGGGATGGGGCGCGGGGCAGCTTGTCGCCTTGTTTTGGCGCATTTTTCCGCACGTTTAATGTTTTAATTGACAAGCGGTGCCTGCCGCACGACCCCCCGCCACCTGGGGTCGCCGCAGCGTCGGCTGTGATTTGATTTAGTGGCGGCGTCGCCGCGGAGACTCAAAATTCGTTGTTGATTTTTCGTTTCCATTCGTGCCACACCGGTTATCATTCACTTGCCGCACAAGTGTGGCAGCCAGAAATTCTTCAGAGCAGCCCACAAAAACTACAAACAGTCGTTTGTTTAAACGGCCGCTTGGCAAATTTCGGTTTGTTTTAAATCAAAACAAGGAAATTAACCAAATCACAAACACTAAATTTTAATTTTGTTTTTCTTCACAAACTCACTGCAAAATGAAATTTGGCAAACGCCATACCAGCAGCCTCCCATAGGGAGAATTTAAGGGGACCTTATCGATAGGTTTAAAGGCCCCACAAACTCACCTTCAATTCAAAATTCCGCTGACTAAGAGAACAAGAAATCCAATTGGTCTTCCGAAGAGAGCAAAGCTTTGCTTGGGGTCCCTTGATTTTCCCTATTATAAGCTTTATATTTTCTGAAATTCTTGAATCAGAATCTTTTTGTTTGAGGCTCCCTCACTTTCCATATTATTTGCTTCATATCTTCTTAAAAATTTCCCAATCGATTTTTTTTCTCATAACAATTCTGATCTTGGTTATCTTATTTATAAAGCTCGGCCCTTGGGAATCTAATTTGACCTGATTTCTCAATATTTAAAGAGCCCAAGCAATTCGATTAATGATCTAAAAACGCTCAAAATATCCCGCACAAAATTGAAAAATATATAGAGTATTTGGCCTGCTGCCTTGAGGAATATATAATTAAAATCTATATGGAAATAATTGAAATTCTTTTGACACTGCCGTGTGAATAAACTGAGTAAACAGAATTTCCAATGAAATGGAAATGCGGACAAAATTCGGATCTAATTTGTGGCAATTAAACCGAGTTTGCTAACTTGGCTAATTTGTTTTTTTTTTACCAACCAAAATAAGGCCCATATGTGGACACAATGGTCTGCTGTTCCGCATCCGGGAATTTGATGTTCTCTCTGCTCAGCCGTAAAAACTGAAATGTCATTCGAAATTGTAAAATTCCGTTTTAAGTTTTTTATTTAACCAGGATAATTAGTTGCCGACGTTTCTGCTGTCTATTTTACCCTGGCGATTTTGCGGCCTCATCAGTTTTGGCCAATTTGCCTTGATGGCGTGCAGGTGGCCGAGTCAATTTACCGAGACCAGTAGAGGAGTTAAAGTTGTTTCGGTGATGTCACCCACCAGCCCTCTTGCAGGCAAACAAAACTTTCCATACCCTTTACCCTTCCAAGAGGCTGAAAGGGTAAAAATATAAATATAATAATAATCAAGCTTTAAAAAGAAATCACAACCTTGTTCCTTCGAAGAAGATTAAAGGGAAACGTAGAGAATTTATAGATACTGTCTATACCCTTCGAGGGGTAAGGGTATGTTTTTTGTATTCCTATTGGAACAGTATAGGGATTTCGGTGTTGGGGATTCCTATGGCCTCTTTTTAGGTAGTGATTTTGTTTAATTTTCGGCTTGTGAAACTTCAACAAAAAAAGGTCAGTTAACTTGGAGGGAAATAAATAAACTGCCGTTAGCCGGCGAACTTTGATCTCCTCGGGTGGCGGCAGTCGACCCAGCATAGCAAATGGCATTCACACCATATCACGCCCAGGGTTTTTTTGTTAGCGGGCAAACACCAGGAATCCCGAACTCCCTTCCGCTCCCCTGCACCGCTGGCCAGTGCATACCAAATGAAGGTGCATAAAGGACGAAGGGAAGGCAGGCTCCAAACACCAAAAGCCCTGCCCTCCAGCCGATGTAAAATGTTCAACTTGGCACTTTGTAGGCCCTCGTGCCGGTCCAAGGGAGGGCGGGGGGTCAGTGGGCCGAGGTGCGGTTTGGGGCGGGCAAATCCACTCAGTCAGGCCGGTGGGGCGCGAAAAGTGTGTCACCTGCAGGACAACCAACAACAACAACAACGGAACCGCCATTAACGGCGAGAGAGGCCCGAGAGAGCCTAGGCAAGGACCGCGCAGGTGCCGGGTTGGCGCTCGTTGGTGAACGCGCGTTGGAGTGGAAGATTTCACCAACGAGGAGCAGCGGCAGGACGACGAATGGCGAGCGCTTCGTCAGACCGCCGTCAGTCGTTGAAGCGCGTGGATGTCGTCGCGTCTTGGAGTTTCTGAAGAAACCAAAAAGTGAAAACAAATAAAAATCAAAAGCAGTGGCAACAACAACAACTGCGGGCCTCCCAACCGACAAGGAAATTGTGAGCAAAACCAAAAAGCCCCTGTGAGTCGAAAAAACGAAGCAGTCGGTGGGTGTGTGTGTGTGTGTGTGTAAATAAAAGAACTTAAGCGACTTTTTGGGCAAATGCAACAATGGAATTTCAATAAAAACAAATTCACACACACCCACACACACACGGGAGTAAAGTGACTGTAAATATTCTCAGGCCGACGGTTGAATGAATGCAAACAATTCCTTATTTACCGTTCAACTGCAAGCGAAAGTGCCAAGCAATTAAGTGAATTCTCCGTTGACCCCAAAAACCCATGAGCCACGAAAGGCTTACTGCAGGGGAGGGGGGCGAAGGAGAAGGAAATGAACTTTGGGGCTGCTGAGCAGAAATAATAAATGAGCAAAAGTCGCAATTGAAACGCAAACAAAACCAGCGGCGGGGCAACAGAGAGGCAAAAAATCAATGCCTTTGCAAAACGCTCACACACAGACGAGACATATCGACAGACGGTCAGACGGACCAAAGCAAAATAATAATAAAGGAAATTCTCACGTGACGTATAAAACCGCACGACATCGCCCACACACACAGAGACACGCGTGAGCTGCTTATTGACTGCCGAGCGCGCCACCTGGCTTATGACTTTGGCTTCTGCACAATTACCCACTCACACAGACACGCGCACACCGATAAACGCAGCGCTCATTCGCATTTACTAACTTGCACGTTTCGCTGTGAACGCCAGCAAAGGCCGACCAAGAAGAAGCAGCGCTCTCTCTTTCGGTTGCGGCTTACTGGCGATCCGTTAGGTGATTACCGTGGGGCGGAATGTTTGTCTCGTTCGGCTTTTCCTCATTTTTGAATAATTCAGCCCACTCAGGATTAAATGGGCCCTTTTAAAGCAGAAAATGACGGCAGGCGACCCCAATATGTGTGAGCCTCTGTAAAAAAAAAACCATTTAGCACACACACACACACACACACAGAGACTCATGCCCTCGCACAACTAACACACTTCAGGCGACTGGAGAGGACTACGTCATCCTAGTGAGCCGGGCAGAGGGGCCGCCGTCGTCACATTTTCGCAAAGCCCATCGCGTGGCTCACACACACACACACACACAGAGAGCTAGGAAAATGGCCTGACACGGAACACGGAGTTATACGTACTCGACAAAGAGCCTCGTGCGGATCGATTTGGCTGAGATAGTCGACGGCGGCGGTGGCGGTGATGGCGCGGCAGCTGCTGCACTTTTCGGAAATGTACTTTCATTTTTTTTTCGATTGGGTTTTCGATTTTCGGGGGGAGGACAAAGCACGTCATCAATTGACATTGCAGAGCCTCTAAAAATACGAATTCGATTTCATTTGTTTTATGCCGTTTGATTGGCCTGCCAAGTGTTGCAGTAAATTTGCGACCCTTGACCTTTACACGGTCGCATCATGTGCATTGCTTTTCACCCCCTCCCATTTATGCTTCGCCCCAAATCGCATGTCTCTCTGGCCAGGCCGCCAAATGCCACAAGCTCACAAAGCAAAATCCTTGCCGCTTATAATTTACATTACTTATTTATACTGCTCCTTTTTTTCTACATTTTATTTCGCCTCGGCCTCTGCAGCGGCGATGCCGCAATCCGCGCCAGGGACGGGGGCAGAGGCAGAGGCGGAGAAAAAAATTAAAATGCGCCTAGTGGCATTTGGCGAGGCGTCGCCGAGGCTGCTGGGCTCCTTTTTATGCCCATTAAAATGTATGCAATTTAAATGGAGTGTCCGTCCCACACACACACACACCCAGCACGCTCGTGTGTGTGTGTAGAAATTGAAATTGTGCGGTTAGTCGGCTTCTTCTTTGGCCTCGCACTCGGCGTTGATTGCCGTTCCGCCCTCCGTTTTTGTGGGTCCTTTTGCTGTTTGCATTCGGAGCCCATAATCATCGCCGTCGCCGTCGTCTTGGCCGTAATTTTATAGGCCTGCAAACAAATTGGTTTTGCCGCGAGGGCGTCGGTCGGTCGTATTACGGATTTCTCCTCGATTTGATGGCCTTAAATCAATCCTTCTGCTTGACAAATGGTTGAGTCAACAAAAAGGATCGGCAAGATCCTGGGAGACTAGTCTTAGTGACTCATAGCAGGCGCTCAGGGAGTTTTAAAGTTTGGCCCACCGCGGCGTATACTCAATGCCCTGGGGTCGTATGCGTAATTTCGACGCTAAGTGTTGTTGAAAATAATGAAATTTACATGGCAGATGGCAGACAATTAAACCGAGTTTAATTTGTTTTAGCCAACTTTTCTCATTCCGACTGTAGAGACGGACGGACAGTTGGGCAGTCGGAAGTGGTGAATTTTTAATTTCTCACTTTTTAAATCGGATTTCCAACATTTGTTTCCCTCCCCTTTCCTTCCGCTGTTTGTGTGTGGCAAATAATGCTGCCCGCTGCTTAAAAATAGACCGGCCAGTGGGTCCGACATGTGCGTGGGTAAATTTAGCAGCGACAACAACGCCAGTCACCTCGTGAAAGTGAAAGCGAGGGGGAAGGACACTTAAACTGCGTGATGAAGGACCGGCCAGCCACCAGCCAGCCGTGGTGTCTGCCTTGTCTGCTCGGCCTGCTGCCCCTGCCTATTTAATTGTTATAATTAATTTGGCTAAGGTGAAACAGCGAATTTGCCAGTGCGCCTGTCTCTGGGGCCCAAAACGGCCGCCCCCTCAAAATGACCCTGTTGGCCCATTTCGCTTATTTGGCCCGCCCATCCAAAGGCACTTGAACTTTTGTGGGCCGTCGGCTGAGGACTCATTACGGCCTGGGAACGAGTAAATTTTAGGCACGTGTTGAATATTAGAACCTCGGGAGGTGCGAATAGAACTGCGGCCACCGCCCTGACAAATGTGCATATGTCGCCTTCTCTGGGGTCGGGCGGGCCTCAATTAAAATGACAAATCGTCGGCGTTCGACTGCCTTCCGTTTCGCTTAGCAGATCGACCCGGCCAGCCATTCGATGGCGGTCACTTAACGCCATTTTATTGAGCCACCAATACGCTGGGTGGCTGCAAATGGCCGCCCCGTTTTATGGGATTCCTAAGCGCGCATTTACATCCGCTGCACATCCGCACGGCGAGCGGCAAGGCCAGGCGAGTGCACGGCATTTTGAGTGAGTTAACCGAATGGCTGGGAATGTTCGGGGTTTCGGATGCGGCTAAACGACTTTGGATGGCTCAACGGAAGATGCGATTGGCCTGAATGCCAAATGGCATGCGGTTTTCCCCAACCGAATTTCCTATGGCAAATCAGCTTAAGGTTAATTTCGCAGTTTTTTGTGATTGGCTCGCCATTAATAAGAAAGTTTGTTTGGGGCACCCGGCGTATGCGTAATTTATGATATTGCGGCTGCTGAGCCCCAAATATCAGTGGTGGCCTTTTGACTCTTCACATTCTGCTTGGTGTCAGTGGGAAAAGGTTAAACGTTGCACTCGGAATGTCAGCGGCGCTGGGGGAAATCCGCTTACTCCGATGCGGAAACGGAAGCAAAAGTCAGGGACACGGCGGCGTCGTCGCTGGGCAATGCTCGGCGGGCATCCGGGCCAGGATGGTATCGAGGCAACATCACCTCAACCGCTGCCAACAAGAAAATACTAATTGGCCATTTCGTGGGCTTTCTAGACCTCGGCCTCAGCGGCGGCGCCAATGAGCGGCGCATTGTTTGGCCTGCGACTCGGGGCGGAGGCCGAGTTGTTGGATTTTCCATTCGAACCGCCGCTTGCCACGCCATGTTTCGTGATTTGTGTGATTTCTGCTGCCCACCCTCCCCAATACAAAACATTGCCTCCCCGTCAATTTGGCCACTGAGGGGAAATACCAACGAAGTCTAAACGAAGCTTGAATATTTTTCTCTTTGTGTTCATTTGAAGAAGGGTATTCTGCCGTCGGCTTAGAGTTCCTTGCCTTCGATGTTTATTGTAAATATCTATTTTTTGCGTTGTTTTGGTTTGCCCAATGCGTCCCACTCAGTCGGCCCGCAGGTGCTCCACTATTCCTCCCGCCTGGAGAACGCCCACGGCGTGTACAGCTCACGCCATTTCCGTTTGCTCCTTTTGTTCGTTGTTGTATTTGTTGTCACAGTGTGGCTGGCTGTCGTGTAACCTTTAGTTTGTTTGGCTGTCTGGCGCAGCAACAATTTGGGCGAGTGAAGGAGAAAGTAAAGCTCTGATATTTTATTGTATTTCGCATTTTTCGCCATTTTATTTATTGCCCTTCACGTGGCAACCGAAAAGTTTCCAACGAAAATGGCAAACGCACAAACAAAAAAATCCTCGGCCCCACACAATCGAAGGCCGAACAGCCGCTGCGACGCCAGCGAAGACGCTAATTGCGCTCTCCTACGCATATTCCCGTTACCAACTTTGCTGTGTGTGTGTGTAAATTATATGAAAATGGATTGCGCGGCCAAATTAATTCATAATGAAGCGCCCGCCGCCCAAGTTTGCTGGGCTGGATTTGAATTTCAATACATTTGTTGCATACTTTCCGGCGAGCGCAGAAATTTCCTCAGACTCACGCACACCCCAGGAGGGGAGCGGGCCCTCTAATGGCGTTGCTATGGCATAATGGCCAATTTGACGACATGCAACATTTAATTGAGTTTTAATATAACCTCCTTATAAAAATATATACTCTCAGTATTTTATACACGAGCAACGGGGGTAGAAAATCAGGGATTTATTCGCTGGGACCCGCCAACCTCGCATATAATTCAATATTTGGCGTCCTTAGATTTCTGCTTAAATCTTTATGGATTTCGCTTTCACCCCACGTGTCCTTGGGATATTCACTTTAATTGACCGGCAAATTGGACTTGATTGGCTTTCGCCGGTGTCCCGGGTAAGCCTGCTTTCAATTAGATAGACATTTCATTTGCCTGTTCGCCATTTGCCGGCTGTCGCAAATTAACTTTGCTTTTCCCTGCCGCATTCACCGGCGAGGATCCAAGGCTGTGCGGTGGCCTGTGGTTGCCGCCGTTCATTAGTTCCATTCACCCGGATGATTTGAATGCGAAAAGTTTCGAAGTCGCCCGAGGGAGAAATTCATGCTGATTGCTCCCGTTTACAATTTGCGTGGGTGTCGCCTGGTCAGCCCGTGGGCCCTTCAAATCATTTCAAACCATAGAATGCAATAAACTCTTCTGCTTGTCTTGAATGCAGAATCTTGAAAGTCCGGCGCGGCCCCCTCATTTCCATGTTCGATTCGATTCTGTGCCAAACACAAAGCAATTATTCTCGGCATAAATCTTGTAAGCCCCATTTGTTGGCCGTTGGCTGGTGGGGATTTCTCACTCAAGCGTCGCTTTGCTAAGGCCTCAAATGAAATGACCAATAAGCCGCCCCGGCCCGCCTGGGGGCAGTTGTCAGCTGGCTGACTCCCCCTTGCCCGGAGCTGCCCGAAGTGTTGGCGAGCCTTGTAGTTTTAGATCCTTGGCTGAGATTGTTTACATCACCAATCAATAACACACGCATCCATCCAGCAGCACCCAACGAGCAGTTTGTGCCAACACGAAGACAAATGGCGTTTGCTTGTCAAGGAACCCGAAAAGAATCCAAGATTAATTTCTCAGAGTTACGGAAAAGAGGGTTTCCTGGAGGAAGAATTGATGTGTCAAAAGCAGAAAATTTCTAGAAGAAATTCCGTGTGAAGAACTGGAAAAGACGCACATAAAAACCAGGCTTGAAACTCGATCCTATAAGCCCAATCGACTTCACCTCAGTCGAGAGGAGGAGGAGGGTTTTCTGGGGGAAGAATTTAATTAAATTTGTAGACGTAATTCAATGAGAAAAATAGGAAAAGACACGTATGAAAACCAGGCTAATGGTTCACAAAAGACGGAGACTGAGAATCTTGAGATCCCAAGAACTCGGCTCCTTTTTGGGCCTTCAAGCTAGAAGATCTTAGGAACCCAATCGACTTCGCTTCAGTCGAGAGGCGAGGGTTTTCTGGAGAAAGAATTGATGTGTCCAAAGCGGAATTTTCTGGACGTACTTCAATGAGAAGAATCGGTTCACAGAAGACTGAGAATCTCTCTTGAGATCCCAAAACCTCAGCTCCGACTTCAGTCGCCTTTAATGGTTGGTCCGCTGACTCGGGTGCCCGGAACCCTTTGCTGCATTTGCTTTGCTGCCAGAGAGAAGCTCTGGGCTTAATTTGACCTCATAAGCTACTCGTCGTCGGTTTGATGGGGAAGCGAATGCCGCGATTGTTTTGATTTGCTGAAAATGCTTGCCAGGCGCTTGGGGCTGGCGCCTGGCCAAAGTGCGTTGTGTGCGGCGGCGGCGACTTCGAGGCCCACTTCGGGGGTCCTTGTGGGCCGTTTGTTCCATTGTTTGTCTATTCGTTTTAAGCGCACACACGATGCCCCGCCATTGTTTGCTGAATTTATTGCTCGAATTTCTGAATTGGCTCCTCGGCGGTAGTTTTATTTTTATATGTCGAGTTGCCCCGGCGACGCCGCCCCAAGGCTCGTGTGCGTCGCGAACGACCTTCGCCGCCACAATAGATCGACCAGGTAGCGATATTTATTGACCTCTGCCCCCCATCAAGGGAGGGGGTCAAGCAACAGCCTGTCTCCTTGATTAGTGGGCGGCCGAATGATATCAGGTGTCGGTGGTTTTATGCATTCATCACTTTAATTAGCCACAAATTCACCGGCGCTTGGCAAGTTTTTTGTTTCGCTTTAATGACCGCCCGCTTGCGTGCCCCATGACCTCACCCACCGGCCAGCAACTTCCTTTCGCACATATGTCCCATGTGTCAAGTGCTTTGCCCATCTCTGCCGGGGCCCGAGGCGTGCCGGCCTGCCTTGAACCGGACGTGGACGCGGCGGCCTGGGAAGCTCTGCATATGGCGGCTTTGGTTGGACCGGCAATGTTTCTGTTTTTATTTATTGTCCTATGCCGTCGCATGAATTTATGCATGGAAATTTCGCCCACCCGCCGAAATACGCAAGGCAAACACGGAGCGCCAGTCAATTTGAGAGTCTTTAAGCGGACACAGTTTCAAAAATGTGTCGCCCCAGAATCCACTTGCCAGGTCCTTGGCGCTTGATTAATTTGTCGCAGCTGCCGGCGTCCGGCGCGTTCGTGCAAGCGGCCAATTAAAAGTCCTAGCAACCGACAATTCCCAGAATGTTTTTGCACTAAGCACTCCTTTTATCGGCTGCGACCGACCATCAATCAATTACCTCACGAGACTTATCAACGGGCCGTGCTCGTTCGCCTTGTTTACGACTCGACGATATCGACTGGCGGTTCCGGAACCTCCGCCGCCGTGGAATCTTTTAATAGGGGAATCAATTTCTTAGTAATAACGAGCAATTTCGGGATTCGTTGGATTGTCTCACTGATAAGAGGCCCGCGATGATGGATCGTGGGTTCCTGGGAAAATAGTTTGCGGCTTCAATTGTTAAGCATTTTCCGCAATTATCGGGGTTTCTATGGCATCGCTGATTTGCATAAACGCAAGCCGAAATTATCGGGGAATAAATCGCGGATTTAATGAAATTCAAATGCATAATTGCGGAATTGTCGGGGGCAGTCGGCTTGCTGATTTTTATAGAGTGTGGAAAATTCTCGTGACGGCCCCATTGGCCGGGGTTATTTATAATCCCCGGCTTAGTTTTTCCCGGGGACAGTCGGTGCAGTCTCCGTTGCATGTTGGCTTTCGTGATTTATTCATTGCCAGTTGGCCATAAATCGGCCTCTTGGCCAGCATGTGGCCGCCGCCGCTACAACAGCTCAAAACATGATACCCCCAGCCACGCCCACTTTGCTCCCAACCGCCCACTACTTTGTTCGGTTATAAATTTAATTTCAAATTTAATCAAACTTTGTTGTCCGTCTCTGGATGATGCGCCAGAAAGCCAAACTAATTGCAGTTTTGTTATCTCCCACAAAGGGACTGAATTCCAAGGGATTGAATTAAATCAAAATTCATGTTGCTGATTTATTTTCACAATAAAATAAACACACGATTTGGGCGACAGGTGAACTGAATTCCAAATTGGACAAGAAGTAAAAATTCAGTTGGATTTGCTTTAATCATTTTTGTGCTCCTAATTGGTTTAATTTTAAACCAAAAAGTATTTCTTTATAGAGAATTCAAAATACAGGAATGCGATTTAATTTATAACTGAATTTAAACACCGACTTGGATTCCTGAAATAAATTCAAATTTCTACAGAATTTTTTGTTCACCTTCGAAGGCTCTTGAAAGATTTGCTGGGGCTGGTAATTGTGGAAAATATTTGTACTCTGATTCTTATATGATCCTTAATTTATGGCACTTACCTTTAGTTCTCGTGTTTTTGTTGCTTGGCATCCTTTTGTTGTTGTTTGGTTTTATTTTAATTTAAATCGCGCGTTTTCCCATTTAGTTTATGTGATTTTTGTGTGTTTTTTATGTTTCGAACTTTAATGCCCTGGATTAGGAGCACTTGCACACTCGCGGAATTACACAAACACACAAAAAGACCGAAAACTAAGAAACTACCAATCGATGACTTGCAATTTCCGGCCGCGAGCAACTGTCGCTGACCCCGCACAGCCGCACTTTTATACAGTTGAGGGGCCCAGCGATCGAAGCTTTAAAGCTTTTAGTTGTAAAGCTCGACTCAGAGATCGCGAGTGGCAGAGCGGAGTGAGAGGACATAGGCAATGAAGGAGCGAATAAGACGGACAGAAAGACAGACGGACAAATGAGAAGCAGACAACCGGACAGAGCGGTTTGGTTCAGGAGATTAGAAGTCAAAATGGGCAACCGCGGGACAGACGAACAGACGGACAGTTGGCTGCAAAAAAGGCAAATGGACAGACAGACAGACAGCCGCACAAACAGAGGAAAAGTAAAGGCAGTCTTGTTAGCGGAGATAAAGAGAATCAGACGAATGCCTCTTTAGCCGTCTGTCCGTGTGTCTGTCCTGTGCGAGTGTCCATTTGTCCGTCCATACGTCTGCCTCGTTCCGGAACTCCCACACACTCAATTATCGCTCGTTCTCAGAACAAAGCATTCGTATCTACTGAAAGCTCAGATCGGTGGTCCCCTAAACCAAATAAAAGTGCGGCTAGTCGAGGTCTCCAGCAGTCAATCGCAATCGAGAAATGCAAGTCAGTGTTATTTGTTTTAGCAATAATATCGAGAAATATAACTATTAAGATCACTCTGCCTTAAATGAGTCTTGATTTGTGAGTGTTTTTGATTCAATGCAAAATATCTGCTGTACTTCGGTTTCCCATAAGATCTTCCCTCTTTAAACGGTAGAAATCCATCTTCATTCAGAACCAAAAGCTGCCTAACTTCCCGCTGAGCTCTCTTGTTCTATATGTCGTCGAAATCCCGGTCCCGATCAATAACAAAGATAAAAGAACAAGTTCTTGCAATTATAAAGTAATAAAAAAAGGGAAGGGAGTAAAGAACGGAATAAAGGTAAATTGATTAAAGTAACGAGGTTGCAAGCCGTTTAGGCTGTCAGTCGACTGCCATTTGTGGGAATTTGAATGCCAACGGCAGCTGTTCAGTAAGTGGGTCCCCCAGACCTGCGACAGTTGGAAGATTCAAGAGGGACCCTAAATTCCAAGCCATTCCCACATATGGCAAATTGACGGGAAAAGTCCCACGGCTGGAGTTCATTCGGCTCACTCAGCCAGTGGACAATCCGGGAACCTAATGAGCTGCATTGGGACCCGGGATCCTCGACATGCTCCGCTTAATCCAATTAACTGGCCAGCAGACTCAGTTGCCCAGGCGGGCCACTTACCCTTGGCCACGTTCAGTCGCTTTTGTTGTTCTATAATTTCCCAATTTGGACCCAGCCAATTTGATTCTAAGCTGCCAGTCCGCCCAGCCTGATGGCCGGCCAACGCCTCCCCTCGTTCATCAGGGTGAATGGATGGCTGTGTCCCGGCGCACCGAGTCTGCGGTTTCAGTTTCAATGGGCGCAACGACTGAATAAGCCTGAGATTGTAAAGGCGGCGTGGGTGGAGGGAAATGGCGGGGATTTTGCGCTCTGTCGTTGGCACTTTCGGAAATTGTTTTCCAAAGTCGGTCGGTTTGTAATTTCACACTCTTATAAGTGATTAGCGCTGGTTGAGGCCCACGGCACATTTAACATTTAGTGACCTCGATACGCTTTTGTGTTTGCTTGCAGGCGACAACGGCCACCAGGTTCACAGGCTGGACGAAAGTGGAAGGCAGCCCCGTAGAATTGACCGGGCCCAGGCAACCAGCAGAGGCGCTCAGCTATCAAAGGATCCCCGCGGGCGGTCAAAGGAGGAGGCCCTTGCGAAGCCACCCAACGGCCAGCATGGATGAGGAGCGCGACGACGACGGACAAATAATATGAGATTAGATGGGGCTTTAGAGCCCCGCCACGGAGCTGCACCGTTGCAGGGCCGCTGCTCCAAAAGTCGGCGCGAAAAGGCGCGTGCAAAATGTGAAAACTCCAAGCAAACTCTGAGCTCCGACGAAGACGAGGATGCCGCCTCAGCCCACAACGAAGAGCACAACCTGAAGCTGAAGAGCCAGCACCTCCACCAGCAGCAACAAGTAAACCAACAGCCACACTTGAGCTCGCCCCAGGCGCCAAGTGAGACAACAATTGAATCTGAAGGACAACAAAGGCGACGACGGCCTGAAATGCGTGCCCAACAATCGCTAGTGGCCCTGGCCGGGGACTGGGCCCAGCTGGGCCTGAAGTTGGCCGCCGCTGGGAAGTGGGGCCAGGGCCGGCGCTTCGGCAATGCCTTCGTCCTGGGCCTGGTGCTGATTGTGGTCCTGCTGCCGCCACTCACCCTCGGCGACGACGGCGACAACTTCTTTGACGTGAACCGGTACAGCGCGGGCCCCGAGACCACCACCCCGGAGTTTGGTAAGTTGCTCCTTATTACGCATGCAAACGGTAATCGAATACCCTCGGCCAATGGGGTTAATATGCTTGGAGTGACCCCCAGCAGGCGGCCATGACGTCAGTGGCGTCAGCGGTCCTGGGAATGCACATGGGCGGGCAGTCCTTGTTCGTGTTGATGAAGGTTTTTTTGCTGTTGCATAACAAGTGAAGTTATGGCTGGAAAAGTTTGCGACTTGGGAGTTTATGGAGCCAAAGTCTGGCGGCCATCAATTCGGCAGGAGCCGGCGAAAGTTCCAGGGCAACTAATGCGATGCCCGGCACCTGCATTAGGGCCGGTGATTCCGGGCATCCGGCAAATGCCTTAATGAGGCTCCGAGGCTGATTTGCTTGCCCAACTGGAAGCTGAATTATTCAGTTGCCGGAGCTCCTTGCCTAACGGCTTTTCATCAACTCTGCGACAGGGCCAATTTATAAGTCTGCCGGATTCGAATTGGATTGCCGGAGCGGCCCAAACACACAAAACAAACTGCCAACATTGTAATCTCTTTTTGAGAAGGGTCCGCTGGTCGAGCGGACCTTTTTTTGTGCTGGCCATCGAGGGGCGCCCCAGTTTGTGTCGCCAGCACTTGCGAAACGTGGCCAGGGGTTGCATCATCCCTTGGACAGCCACTGTGTGCTGCTGTGGACCCAAGTGAAAGCCGCAAAAGCCAACGGAACCCCAGCAAGGACCCCATCACGGCAGCCGATGCTGCAGTCGCTTTTTTAGAATTTCTGCTGAGGGCGCGTCTTTTGTTGCTCTATTCATAGACGGCTGTGGCAGTGGCAGTGCATTTAAAAATAAGCCACAGGCAAACACACACACACACGCACACATGTGTAACAACAAATTGGCGGCCCCTGCCCGACGCCGACCGGCAACCATTTTTGTTTTGTTTCTGGCGCTTCCGTTGGCTTAAATGTCAGGCGGTCCCACATCCGCTGCACTGCTGCCTTCGCCGTCGTCGTCATGGCAGTAATGCTGGCAAGTCGAGGTCACTGGCGGCGGGAGGGGCGGGGTAATTACTACCAAGAAAAAAGCATTTCCGCGAAATTAGTGGAGAAAAAAAAAAATGGTGAGCCGCCACGGCTTTTGGATTATGAGAGTCGACGAGGCCCAAACCGTTAACCCGGCTGCCGAGATTTTTCACACTTTGCTGGTTCGCCGGAGACTCTCGACGAGCTGCTCCCAAGAGTTTAATTAAGATGCTCGGCTGCCGAAGTCGCGCTGCCTCGGCGCGTCTGTTTTCATTCCATTCAAACTTAATGAAGGATCCACCTGCCTGGCTAGCGCGGCTCAAGTTCCGGCGGCGGCGGCTCGAGGGCCCTTCAGCCGCAACTGCGCCTCGTGTGTGTGTGTGGGTGTGTTTGGGTCGGGTAAACACCAACAACTGCCGTCGACTGAAGAGCTCCTTGCCTACTCACATCCTGTGACGCCGCCCCGCAAATATACAAATATTTTTCGCCAAGTTCGGCATCCCTTGCAAATTCCTTGGGCTGTGGTTCCGGGGAATTTACATTTTAATCAACCACAACCATTCGCATCCGCAAATCCTCTGGGGATCCGCTCACATGTGTCGACACCTGCCACTCGCCTCGTTCGATTACAAATTCGTGGCCGGGGATTTGAGAAGTTTTCATTTAAATCTTTCGATCTTTGAATCCCCACAGATTATGCCAGCCGCGGCCAGAAGAAATACGGCGACAAGTGCGAGAAGACCTTGGAATGCGGCTTCCCAAACTCCATATGCGATCCCAAGAAGAAGACCTGCCAGTGCACCGAGGACCTGCCCGTGACCAATCACATCGACAAGTGCGGCAAGGGTGAGTGGAGGGGGATTGTCTGTCAGGCTGCCAACTTTTCATTTAAGCGAAAAAAAAGAAAATGAATGGCGAAAATCCCCAATCGCCTGGCCATCATTACGAGGCCCAATGGAAAAAAATGTGGCAAATTAAAATTACACTTGGCCCCGGGAATCCCGGCGGGAGCTGCAAATGATGTACATTTGATGCAAATGAAATAATAATTGGCATTCCCCCGACGAGGCCCATAATTCCGTAAATTAAAATTAAATTCGTTGACAAGGTCCCCGCGCCGTCCTCGTTGGCGTTTTTACGATCGGCCTGGGCGCCTTGTCATCCGTCATAAATTCAATGATTTAATCCGTTTAGATCTTTATCTTTTGTGTAAAATACGATATTTTCGGAAAGTCCATAAGTCCATAATTTATCATCGTCACTCGCCCAGCTTATCAACCCCCCAAAAAACCCCCGAAAAGTCAGGGAAACTAAACCAAAGATCAGGATTTCTCAATTTCAAAAGCAGCCTGTTGACCCGCCCAACAACCCACACAACGGCCATAAAATTCTGTTCAATCTGATGTTTGTTTTTTTTCAGAGGCGGCCGTGAACGAGTCCTGCTTCTTCAACGAACAATGCGAGATCAAATACTTCGAGACGGAGTGCCGGGACGGACGCTGCATGTGCCGCTTCGAGATGTCGCCCATCTGGGCCAAGGACGGCAGCGTGGAGTGCAAAGGTCGGGCAAGCCTAACCCCAGACGGCATAGCTTTTATTTGCCATTTTGCGTTATGATTATTATGAGTTGTATCCTTTTACGATAAGTGTGCAGCCGCTTTGCTCATATTTTTGTTTCTTTTCTGTCCTTTTTTTTGGTATGTCGTGCGGTGGGCGTTGTGCTTTGTAGGCCGCCAGGACAAACGAGGACCAGAGACGTACATTGATCCGGCTATGATTGGCGTGCTGGTAGGAATGGCATTGATGTTTGTTATTATTTGTGTCGTCCTGCGATTGTTTAGCCAGTGAGTAAAACGCAGTGCAATCATTCAAAACCCACCCGCCCCCTGACCCTGAAACAAGCGATGCTTTGACGCGATGCGCTTGTCGTGTAGAAGCTTCACCCAACCATCCATCCGTCCATGTGTCCCCTCCCGCCGAGCATGCTTCGCTGTACCCACCGAGCACTTAACTGGGTCAATGGGCCGCTTGGCTAATTAGAATGTGGGCGTGGGGCCGCTGCTGCCAATTAATTTCTGTCTAATAAACAAAATTTTGCATTAATTGGACGCCAGCCGCCCACTCACATGTAATTAATCCAGCATCCATCTGAGATCCTTCAAATGCCAGCGAACCCCTCGCTCAATTGCCTTTGCTTCTCCATCAACAGGGCGCGCTGGCGGGAGAACCGGACCATCTTCAACACGCCGAATCCCCGGCTGATGAACGTGTCGCTGCTGCGGGACAGCAAGCTGCTCCATGGCCAGGAGCGACGCGGCTCCAGGATGTCAGTGAGGGCGCCTTCGCGCCAGCCGAGCATGGCGTCCTTGCGGCCGCACTCGCCCAATCCGTCGCTAGGTAAGACAGGTTTGTATTCCATTTTCCGCTTCCCTCCTTGGCACTTGAACTGGTAACCTTTTGTTTGGTTCTCGTTTTGATTTTCGGTTTTTTGGTTTCCATTTCGATTGCTTTTCCGGGCAAATCAGTCAGCCAGACAGTCGTCACCACTTCCACAGGCAGACAGTTAGACAGATGGACAGATAGAGAGGCACTCGTTTTTCAATGGGTATTGGAAATTGTGCAAATTAATGGCAAACAAGCCGACGGGCGTTGGTCTAATCGGCTGGCCAGCGCTGTGAGACGGCCACGTCGTCGGTTCTTAACGGCTCAATCAAAGTGACTGACACTCCAGAACAGCGACAACTAAAGGCTTCAAATTAGACACATCCACACACACACACACACACCCACCCAGCATAGTGAATGGAATCTATAAAGTCGCTCGTTGGGTTTGCGTTATCAGCGCTGATTAAAAGACAAGAAAAGGGAAAACAGTTGAATGCCAAATTTATAGAATTGATTTTGTGTTTATGGCTTCTGCTAAACGGAAACTTTCTTGCTTGTTTTTGTCTTGCGTTTCTTTTGTGATGTGATGTTGGTGTGTGCGCCCCCCTGCCCCTGCCCTGCCCCGAATGAAGGACGAATGATTCGTTCGAAGAGCAACACCCGCTCGAGTGACTCACGCGTCAGCGATGTGTCCACCTGTTCCCGGCTGCTGGAGCATCCGAGCGCGGCCACTCAGCACAATGCTGTCCATAGCCACTTTCTGCCCTACGTGCCAACAACCACAGCGGCTGTTTGCGCCACGCCCACGCCAGCAACAACAACAACAACAACCATGAATGCTGCCCATGCTGGCGGTCATGCAGTTGCCGCCGGAACCGCATCGCCCTCAGCGTCTGTCGTCGTGACGACCACTTATGTGTCCTCGCCGGGTTCGGTGCCACAGACGTGCGGCCAGGCCCTGCAGTCCAACCATATCGGCAGCCCGGCCTCTAGAACCAATAAGTTTTAGGGGATATCGATGAATCGGGTAAAGGATCGATTGTTAGATTAGATCTAGAATTTCTGTCTTTTTCGCCTCTTCTACTTACTGCTCTGTTGTGCTCTGTTTGTCTGTTTTGTTGTTGGTCGTCTTAGTTGCCCCCGAGAGAGGTAGTGTTGTTGTAGTTGTTATCGTTATCGTTATTGTTGCTGTCGTACCGTTGCATCGTAGTTGAAAGTTGAACTGATCCGTAGACAGTTGGTCCAAGTACTTTCTCTCTCTCTCTCTCTCTGTCTCTAAACATTACTAATCCCACTAGCCTCTTTACACAGACCAAAAACCCAAACCACACACACAGACACAACTGTACCTTTAGATAGAGTCGCATATAAAGACTTGCCTATCGACAAAACCCCAACAGTCGTAAATGTCCTGTTAGGCCCACCGACACACGAGTTACTCTTTCCACCCTCTCATCCGATGATCTATAATTTCTTTTGTGTTTTACCTCCTTAGTTTAGTTTCCAGCACAGCGAGCCCACAATCTCTGTTTACTGCCCTAATCCAAACTACTCTGTACTCTCTATCGTATCTAAAGCTTCGTCTATTTGGCTTGTAGTACCTTTTGTGTTTTCCCAGTAATCTATCTGTCTATCTATCCAAACTAACCTAGACTAAATGTTCGTAGTGTTTGTGGTGTTTTTGGGACACCTGACCGAAGATACTGCGGTTCGGCGTTCATTGCTTTGTGTCCCAACTAACAGTTCTAATGATCTCAAAAAAAAAAAACAGGTTCCCATTCCGGATCCCATGGCAGTGCCAGCAACGCCTCGGCCACCTCGGTGCGCTCCACCCGCAGCAACTCGGTGGCCCCCGGAAAGGTGAGCGGCCACCATGAGCGCCACGGATCGGCTCACCGACAACACCATCCACACCACGGAGCCGGGCCGCAGCACCTGCAGTCGCCGCAGGAGCAAACGCTGATCACCAACATCACAACGAACCCGGTGGCCGAGAGCGTCACCGTCGAGATTATCGAGCCCGGCGAGAAGTGAGTGCTGAAATCAGAAATTCTTCAATTTACACAAATCATAGATTCGATATGAAAAGCACGCGATAATAAGACCCGCCCGGTGGGTCGGACATCAAGGCCATTGTTAAACTTTTTTTAAACGACAATTTTTGCAATTAATGGAAACTTTTTAATATTACCAAATATACTTATTATATACGGGGCGAAGGTACCCATTTTTTGCAGAGAACACACACACACCCACACCAAAATGCTAATTAATTACAAAACTAATATATCTATAAATAGCGAGCAATGCATGTGTGGATATGCAATTGCTTGGGCATATAGAACTACACCGTAAAGTAAAGGAACAACCAAAAAAAAATATAAAAAAAACCTTGCATAACAAATTCATACTACTCTTTTTTTTCGAACCAAAAAAAAAAAAAAAACAAACAAAAAGAAAAGAAAAATTTTAGAGAATAAAAGTTTAATTCATTTATATAAATATATATTGTATGCAGATACAAAGCTTTGGGTTGAATGCTTTAAAGATCTCAAAACGAACCCTACGCATAGGCACCCGATTTAGAGAGGCCATTTAGTCGGTTTTAGATAATCAAAGAACAATATACACACAATACGCCGTATATCGATCGTATGGACTAACCTAAAAATCTACATACTCCAATTCCTTTTTTGGTAATACTTTTTAGCCCAAACGCTTGGACTTTTTTGCGCGTGCAAACAAAGTAACCGAAATCATTGCCAAAAGAATAATACGAAAACCTTAGAGACACCAAAAATATAAAAGCAAACGATGTGTACAGTGTACATGAGCACAAACGCCTTAGAAGGAGCCCAGAAATTAGAGTGGGTAGTTTGTAGGGCACGCGTTCGGGTCACGTTAGGGAATCCTTAAGCCCGAAGACGAGACGAGACGAACTCAAATCGCTAAAATGGATAACCAACCTCGGGACCATATTTTATAATCAAAATATGCGTTTCAAATCGAAGCAAACTCTCTTAGTTCTCAACTAGACATATTCGAAAGAAGCCTTTGGTTCGATTTTCAAATTTAAACTAAAGTGAAATGCAACCGCCAGCTGTGCACTTTTACCAATTACGACTACGAGATTATAACCAGCCTAGAGAATACAAATTTTTAAATACTTCTAGGGAACACAGTTTTTCAGTTACTCTCATATTAACGCCCCTTTTCAATAGCGAACGGGGGAACGCACAGTGCCCCGGGCCGTAGTTTGTAGAACTTCAACTGACTTCCAATTAGGAATTTATTTTGTAGCCACTTCTGCCCTCCAACCACACACCGTTCTCGTGTTTTAGTTGACTAGAATCCTGGGATGGTCTTGGCCGAGAGTACCGATTGGGCTGGCCCGAAAATTGGGGAAGATTTTTAGTTTGCCGAATCGAAACTGTCCGCCAATCGATCTATCGAGGGAATCGGAAATAAACCAAGAAGAATTTGATTTTTGATCGCCCCAACGCAACTCTCATTTGCTTTCGTGCTCAATCAAAGAAGCTTAACTGTGAGAATAAGAAAAACCAAAGAGTTAAATAGAAAACCACGGGAAAAAAAGATAATATAACAAAGAGAAACCAACCAAAAAAAGATATATATACCTAGAGAATATATAGATTAAATAGTCTTAAAACGTCTGACACTTTTGCTTGCAAGATTTGAACAATTAAGCCAAGCAACTTCAATTAAAAAACTCGATACAAAAAACCAAGAAACCAACAATTTAAGAATCTAGTCAAATTTTATTCCAGAAGCATCGAATTTTTCTTAAACGGCGCAAACAATCTTATTTCTAGGACATAATCTCTTTTTATTTTCGTATTTCTCACTCCACAATACATGAGGAAAACAATTTGTACCCAGGAATTTGGGGAAGGATTTCGGGGTTCGACTGGGTTTTCACAGATCATGGACGAATAATTTGTACACTCACTGACCCATCAATGATCCTTTTTCTACCTACGTCAGGAGAGACTTGAAGTGAATTTTTTAATAAGCAAATGTCATAAGAATTATATATACTATATTAAAGATCTATATATACATACAGATTAATATAAATGCTTTATTTACTTTAATATTTATATACATAACCATATTATATACACTTGTATCTAAAGAGAAACTCGTAAGCGATCAGCTCGCAGTCGATCCATTCATTTACACTCTACCAAAGATTTTATATACTACCTACAAAGACCCTAAAAGAATCTTCTTAAAGAAACAAAACATTACAAATCGCAATCGCACATCTTAGCCATTAAATGAATATTGAATTGAAAAGACAACTTTATATATCTCTAAATGTAAGATTAAGGATAGCAACTTCAAAGATTTCTCATGTGACTTGCAAAACCAGAAGTCGGGCTAAACGACCCATAGTTCTAGATCTTGAAACCATACCAGATTCGTAGGCAAGATTGTAGCACGCAAATTAAACGAACAAACTCTCAACGTCAGTTAATAAAATGAACCAAATGAAATGAAAACAATTTAATAATAATACAAAACTACAAGTACATAAAATGCTTTGTTCAACTTCAGAAATGGTAACAAACAAATATATATAAATATATATTTAACAATCAGTTCACTATAATAAAACTATATTACCATACCTTACCAAACGAGTCCAGTCTCTCAGTCCATTGAAGATTCCAGAGTCCTACAAAGTGGTTCCCCGCTGCACACTCAGCCGACTCAGCTCCTCCTGCTCCTCCGGGGAGAGCTTGCTGAGCACCCGCTTGTGGTAGCTCTGCTCGGCCATGTGGCGCAGGTGGAGGGCCGTGCCCACGCCGGTCTTCTCCACCAGGCGGTGCAGGTGGCCATGGCGCTGCTGCAGCAGCTCGTGGGGATGGCCCAGCTCGACCACCCGGCCCAGGTCCATGACCAGCACCCGGTCGTTGTCCATCACCGTGTGCAGGCGGTGGGCTATGGTCAGCACCGTGCAGCTCTCGAACTTGGTGCGTATGGCCTCCTGGATGAGCTGGTCGGTGCTAAGGGAGGGAGAATTCTCTGAGAGGTTGAGGCTGGCGAAAATTTGGGGTACCTACGTGGGATCCACATTGGCCGTGGCCTCGTCTAGGATGAGTATCTTGTTGTGCCGCAGAATGGCCCGGGCCAGGCAGACCAGCTGCCTCTGGCCCATGCTGAAGTTGGCGCCGGCATCGTAGAGCCGGCAGCTCAGCCCGCCGCTGAGCTTCTCCACGAAGTGCTTGAGCTTGACGGCCTCCAGAGCGCTCCACAGATCCGCGTCGCTCAGGTGCTCGAAGGGATCGAGGTTGTAGCGCAGCGTGCCCGAGAACAGCACCGGATCCTGGGGAATAATCGAAATCCGACTGCGCAGGTCGTGCAGGCCCAAGTGGGAAATATCGAAGCCGTCGATTTCAATGAGACCCTCGTTGAGGGCCAGGCGAAAGAGGGCCTGGATAATGGAGGACTTGCCGGCCCCCGTGCGGCCCACAATGCCGATCTTCTCCATGGGCCGGATCTTGAAGTTGAGTCCTTTGAGGACGTAACTCGATTTGGTGCTGTAGCGCAGGCGCAAATCGCTGAAAACCAACTGACCAGCAGTGGGCCACTCGGGTGGCAGGCGAACGTGCTCTGGGGTCTCGTAAGAGGGCTCTGGCGGTATTTTCGTGGCATACTCCAGGACACGCTCCACGCTGGTCATCTGGTTTTCCATCTCAACGGTCTGCCGCATGCCCCACTGGCTGATCAACACCAGCGACATGGACTTGGTGATGGCCAAGCCCACGTCTCCGCTGTAGTAGTCGCGGTCGAGCAGCAGGAAGCTAAACGTCACCGCCAGGATATACAGCACGCAAATCAGGTCCGTCCAAAACGCAAAGGCCCGATTCACGCTCACATACAGAAACAGAGCAGCCGTGTTCTCATTCTGGTGGCTGTGGAAGTCGCGCTCCAAACGCCTCGTTCCGTTCAAGGCCCGAATGGTGGTGAGTCCTTTGAAAGTGCTGTTCAAATGCGAGTAGATCGGCGACCGGGCTGGGGGCCTGTGGTTAGATGCTTCACCTCTCTAATCGGGCCTACTTACAGATCGTTTCGATGCGCTTGAGGCTGCGGCTGGCGCCGATGTAGCGGCTCCGGCAGAAGTACAAAAGAGCCACCACCACGCCCGCGGGTATGAGGAGCCAGACGTTGGCCAAGGCCACCACCACCCACACGGCAATGGCGTTCATCAGGTACTGCAAGGAAGCAGGAATGTATAGGCTGCTCTGTCAGAGAGATGAAGACTCACCTCCAGGGAGTCCATCATGGACTGGGGCAGGGCCACGTCGATGGCGAGGATGTCGCTGGAGAAGCGGTTGAGTATGCGGCCCGAGGTGGCCACCGTGAAGAACTGCATGAAGGAGCGGATGATCCCATTGAAGAGCGAGTTGTGCACCTTCAGCGAGATCCGCAGGCACATGGTGAAGAAGCCAAAGGTGCGGAGGATATACAGCACCAGAGTGCCCAGGATCAGCAGGGAGTAGATGGTGACCAGCCGCTTCCGCGTCTCCGTGTACTCGTCCATGGGTTCGTGCTGGTTGGGCTCCGTCTCCTCCCAAGTGGCCCTGGAAATGAATGATAATCGACGACCTAGACAACGCGCAATCCTTACCATAGGGAAATGAAGACCTCCATGGAGGACTCGCAGACGCGGGCCAGCACAAACAGCAGCAGGATAAGCGCCACAACCAGCGGCATGCCCAGGATACCAAAGTACGCGCGGTAGGTGCCCAGCTTGACCGAGCCGCGCAGCTGCTGCTCCTTGTAGTCCTCCTCGCTGGTGTCCAGCTCCGCCGGCGTCGGGGTCTCCGGCTCCGCCACCTCGTAGATGCTATTGGCCCGTCCCTGGCGCACCAGGATCGCCTCGCTGTCGCTCAGCACGGACATGCGGAAGCGAATGAGTCGCTTGAGCTTCTCGTAGTTGCCCTGGATGGTGGCCCGGCCGCCCTCCATCAGCACCAGGTGGTCCACATGCTTGAGCAGCTGCACGCGATGGGTCACCAGGATCCTCACCTTGTGGCTGAGGAACTCGTTGAGGCAGCGGTCCAGCAGCAGCTGCCCCACATGGGCATCCACCGCGGACAGCGGGTCATCGAAAATGTAGATGTCCGCCTGGCGGTAGACCGCCCGGGCCAGGCTGATGCGGGCCTTCTGCCCTCCGCTGAGGCTCACCCCCTGCTCGCCCACGATGGTGGCATCGCCCAGGGGCAGCTGCTGGATGTCGCCCTCCAGCTGGCACACGCTGACCACCTCCCTGTAGCGCTGCTCGTCGAAGGGCTGCATGAAGACGATGTTGTCCCGCAGGCTGCAGCGGTTCAGCCAGGGCTCCTGGGCGGCATAGCTGACGACGCCGTTGAGCTCCACATGGCCGCTGCTGATCTCCAGCTCGCCGAGTATGGCCTGCAGCAGGGTGGTCTTGCCGGCCCCCATGTGGCCCACGATGCCCACGAACTGGCCCTCGCCGGCCTGGAAGCTGACGCCCTCGATGTGCTGCTGGCGCTTCTCCTGGCTGGTCCGGTCCCAGCTGGCGGTGACCTCCCGCAAGGTGAGGCTCTTGGTGAGGGCCCGCGGGTTGTGCATGTGGCCGAAGAAGTTGCCCTTGTCCTCGTCGTCCCCGTTGAAGTTGTCAATGCCGCCGTCGGCCGGGTCCTCGTGCTGCATCAGGAAGTCCACCACCCGCCGGGCCACCACAAAAGTCTCGGCCCAGGTGTTCACCGCCAGCGGCCAGCGGTGGAGCAGCGACTCGTTCAGCTGGTCGTAGTAGGTGGACACTATGAACACCTTCTGGGCGGTGACCACATCCCCGGTGTACACGTACGTGACCAGGCACAGGAACAGCGACAGCTTCGAGATCATCCCGGTGCACTGGAGGGCCGCGTAGACGTACATGGAGCCTCGGATGGCGCCCATTTCCTTGGCGCGCACGCGGGCAATCAGCCGGCCGAAGGAGCTCTCCCAGGCGTACATTTTGATCAGCTGCATGGCCGTGATAATCTCCGACAGCAGCTTGACCCGATCGTCGCCGTACTCGGCGGAGAGCCGCTTGAACCTGGCCGTGGCCTTGGCCGCCCAGGCCTGCAGGGGGATGAAGAGGATTATGATGGCCATGCCGACGAGAGCGGGCCAGCCGATCACCCGGTAGATGATGTAGCCGAAGACGGCCCCCTCGACGGGCCCCTTCCACAGCTCGTGGAAGGAGTAGAAGGTCTCGTTGAACTGCGGCAGGTCGCTGGACAGAATGGAGATGGCATAGCCGCTCATGCCGCTGTTGTCGGCCGCTATGGAGACGCGCAGGCACTTGCGGTAGATGAGGCCGGACAGGGCCAGCCTCACCCGGGTGCCCACGCCGAAGAGGTAGAACATGAAGGGGTGGTAGCAGAGGGAGGCCACCAGGGAGCAGAGCACCACGCCCATGGCGTACAAGTAGGCCGAGTGCTTGGAGAAGTCCTCGGTGCTCTCTGAAAAGAAGGAGACGAGGCCGCCCAGCATCAGCGGCTGCAGGCAGCTGGCCAGTTCCAGTCGTTAGGACTCTCGTCTCTTTTATGATGAGGAAATTCAAACACTCACTGGATCCCAATCTCCAGCAGGGAGTAGACTATGCAGATGGGCACAAAGCTCCAGCCGTAGGCCCGGAAGATCATGCGGAGCAGCCGGGGGCGTTTCTGCCTCAGCTCGCGCTCCCAGTGCTTGACCAGGAACCGGGAGAGGTGCTCGCTGTCGAGGGCGGGGACATGGGCATAGAGGTCCTTGGGGGAGATGCAGTCGTTTTTTCCTTTGTGCAGAACTCCACGTGTCCAGCTGTAAGGGAATTCTTATTTTCTTATCGCACTCAATGGCCGTTTGAAGTGAGGGTCAGTTGGTTATCTAATCTGGGCAGCAGGACTTGGCACCAATTTAGGTAATTTAATTAGGGATTTCTCCACACAATCACTTCCTTTTCACTTACAAAAAGAACCACTTGGAGAGCGGATTGGCCGAGAGTATGGGATTTGGTTTCCGTTTGGCGTTGGTCGCGGCACTTTCACACATTTTGCCGCTGGTTTAGACGACCGGAGAGGGAAATTCTCATTTGATTTTCATACGACCCGTTGGCAAAACCGAATCGCGAAGCGGCTTCCTCGAAACTGACTGCTCGACTGCCCAGCGCAGTTCGTTTTTAACCCAACCGAACACTGACTTTCTGGAATCAGCATTGTAAATCAATGGCCCCGGCCCCACTATCGCCCCGCCGTGGGGGACACTCGCCATTTTATCTTAATGCCGCCTGACAGCCACCCGTCAGAATCCCCGGCGCGGGCCGAATTCGCACACGTTTTGTTGGGCAAGGGAGCTAGGAATTCACAGGTTGTTTGCTTCGTCTGTCTGGGGATGCAGTAGACCATCGACAGACATCCGGAGCGAGACTGGGCCCAGTGGCGGTGGCAGTGGCCAAGTCTTCTATCTTATCTCGGTCGTGATTAGCCGAGCCGACTTTGATTTGCTTTATTAAGCAATCGACAGTTTTGATTGGAAGGAAAACACAACTAACTACTCACCAGGGGCCATTATCAAGCGGGCTAATCGTCATAAAACATCAACGATTCGGGGCTGTGATTCATGCGCCCCACTGGCGGCGACTGTCCCCAACTTCAATTGCTAAAAATAAATTGAATTTATCGTTACACGAGAAGGCCAAGGACAGGGATGTTAAGGTCCATCCAGGAAGCTGAAAGAGCAGCTTGATGTCAGAAATATACTGATGAAGATCTTTACTACTGTTTTTGAATTTTTAATTTCAATTGTTAAAGACATTTGTCATTATTGCCTAATTGTTCCTTAATTAAAGAATTTTCTTGTTGATGTTGAGGTAAATTTGCATTGAGTTGCTATTATTATTAAAGGCGCACAGATTTTTTAAGTTTCTGTACCATAAAATTGCCGGAGTTAAAAGCATCGATGTTCAAATGTAAAAGAAATTGGCGCGTAAGCTTGCAGTGATGCCAGACTGATAAAAGCCGGCGTTGCCAGACCGATCAGAGCTGGCGCTGCCAGCTAGTTTTATTTAGCAAAGACACAAACCACCACAAAATCGCGCTAAGTTGGCAGGCCCGTGGGCCCGCTAATTGGCCCGCTAGTTGGCGCGCTTTTTAAAAAGGTAAACAAAAGCACTAAGTTTCGGCCACTCGCCCCTAGATGGCGCCAATTTAAAATATTCATTTAAATATCAATTTATGATGGATTTTGTTATTTAAAGCGATTGTTGTTGTAGTTATTGTTGTTATTGTAGTAAGTTTACGTCGAGTTGTTGTTGTTGGTGCAGTTGTTGTTGCCCTAGATAACCTGTCTTGAACCCAACATTTGGACCAGCAATCCGGACCCCCAAAATTTGCAAAATTTTCAAATGCAAATATCTCGAAAACCAAGCAAGCGAGGTCAACGGCCAAATATGTTTTGGAAAGGTCTAGAGGTTAACTACAATCCGCAACTTTCAGAATTCGCCTAACTGTAGCCATAAGGCGGGAATCGATTATTGACGATTACGGACGAAGGACATAAGATACGCATCCGCAAAGGACCTCATATGAAGAATAACGCTAAGCAGCACCTATAGAGACCATCCGTTTCAAAATCGGTC